>PVLD010006785.1:0-97270 GCA_004027595.1 Dinomys branickii | reverse complement strand
GCGCACGAAACGTGAGACCGCTGGGCGTTGCTGCCGCCAGAGAGCCGATCTCTGTCGGGAGTCGCCGGAGAGCTGCGCCGGCTCGGGAGGCGGGAGGGATCGAGCCGTCCGTGTTCTCAGGGCGTCAGGACCCAAGCAAATCTTCCTCCTCGCTCTCGGCGTTTGGGGCCCTCCGCGCGGCCCGCCCGACACGCGCGAAACGTGGGATTGCCGGGCGTCTTCGCCGCTAACAAGCCAATCTCTCTATGTACATCTTTTCTGCTGATACAACAGAGACCTGAGACCTGCACATTTACAATGAACAAAAACTTGTTTGGCTCATGGTATGGGAGTTTGGGAAGTCCAAGAATGTGGCTCCAGCACCTGGTGAGGGCCCTGATGCCATGTCATCCCGCGGCAGAAGGTAAAAAGACAAAAGCTGTGTGACAACCTCACTGTGTCCACGACTAACCCATCCCCACAGGAGTGACACCGACAGCTCATGAGGACAGACCCCGTCGCCACCTCGCAGCGCGTTGCACTGGGTCACGCCGGAACACGTGAACCTTGGGGATGCATTCAAACCAACCACTCTACTTATAAACTTAGGCCCATTTTTCTGAGCGTGTTGATGAGAACCTCCTGTAGGTTCTCTTTATGTGTTTAAAGACCTCAGTTCAATCTTCCATCCCATATTCTTATGCTAATTAGCCTTCCAGTTTGTTTTACCTTTTCCCACACTTCAGATTTTTAAGGCATAAATTAGTTTTTCCGGCTATGCTCCGGGTATCTTCATGCCTGAGTCAGTATATACACGTAAAGGAAGACCCGGCAGAAAAGCTGAAGTAGTCGTTACCAGCTTAAAACGGACCAATCAAAAAGAGAAATTTAAAAAATAACGTACTGACTCTAAATTATAAATGTTTAAATGTAAGATTAATTTTATTTGTGTAGAGCCACTCTAGCAGCAAGTCCCACTTTACCACAGGTCAAGCTGGAGATCAGCAACCTTGGCTTTCTGTGTCATAGCCGAGCATCACTGATGAAGTCTTGTTTTTAGAACCCTCTTTTGGGCTCTCATGTGCCTGGGCATCCTCATATGTCTGACCGTGGACATGTCTGCACTCCTCTCCACCCACACAGTATGGGTTATAAATACACCCTCTGTTAAAATAGGTCTTTATCTTCAGTGTTAATTGCATCCTGGCTGCTCCTACTTTCTCACGTGTAAGTATAGTGAGAAAGATGATCTGTATGCGGCTGGCTGTACCCTGCCTTCTGAGTAATTATTTGTAGTTTCTCTTTTGTAGTTAGTTTTAGCCAAGCCCAGTGGTACCTGGCACCTGATTTAATCTCGAAGCAGCCCATGTAAAAATCCTGAAATGTCTCTTATTTGGACCAGGTTTGCAAATGGCCTGTTGGCTGCTAAAGTCAGAGCTGGAGACCTTGATGTTGGTCTTGTGCATTGTTCAAGGCCACATTGTGAAGCTCATTGTTTGGTGTCCTCGTGTTTGTGTAAAGTGTTTAAAATAAGCAAAAAATGTAAATAATATTTGGTGCCTTCTTTGCCCCGTGGTCAATGCATTTCTCCTTCTTGAGGGTCCCTGGTGCCCTTCTTTCCCACTGCTGTTCTTTTAGATCCTTCTTCCTGCTTGGAAACCTCCTCACTCCTGCTTTGTGAGTCTTGTGGTCGGCAGAGCCCCCACCCACCGGGGAAGTGGTACATGTAGCTTCACTTTGCCAGCACCTTTTGTAGCAAGGACTCTGGCTCCGCATGTCAGGATGTGTGTGACAACCTTGACTAGGCCAGTGGCATCCAAGTACGAGGACTGTGAAGTTCAGTCTGGCTGTGAGGATGACAGGGCGGGCCTTTGCAGCTGGTAGCAGAGAGCAGTGTCCAGGGCTGGTACTGCCAGCTGCACAGGCAGGATCGCACGTTGGGCAGTTGGGCATCGTGGCAGCGGGGTCCTTCCCGGACTGGTTCTGGGGCACCTTTGCTTCTTGCTTCTAAGTATTCACTGTGAGCTCCTTGGTATCCTCCGAATGAAGTGCTTATCTGCCTCAGTCAGCCAGTGCTAGTGCTGGGTGCTGTTTCTTACCATCTTGATGATTCTATCCTGATATATTGGCCCGAACCAGTGGTTCTAAAACTCTTTTGCCAAGGAAGCCTCTCCAGAAATGAAATCTTACAGGGAAGTGCAAGTGAAGTTGATAAAAGAGGTGCTTCTGGGTTGGGGCGGGAGGCGGTGGGACTGACAGTAGACAACCCACAGTGAGGCAGGGCGTGGTGGCGCATACTTGTAATCTCAGCACTTTAGGAGACTGAGGCGGGAAGATTGCAAGTTGAAGCCCTGTTGGGCAAGACTTTGTCTGAAAAAAGAAAAGCAAATAAATAAATGAAATGTTGAGGATGTAGCTCAGTGTAAGGGCGTAGGTTCAATCCCTAGTACCACATATTAAAAGAACCAACATGTTGTAATTCGCTGCCTCGGTCAAACATGACCTCCCTGTCCCTGTCACCAGGCCCTCTTCTCTGCCTGGCAGTCCCCAGATGTGCACAGGATGAGATGAGCACAGGACAGGGATGTTTGCTGCTGATTCTTTTCTGTTTGTGCTTCCAGAGCCTCTGTGTGCTGTTTCCTTCCTGCAGGATGTTGGCCTCATCTCTACCCTCTGGTCACAGCCCCTGGGCAAACCTGTTCCTCCCTTCCCATAGGCAGACTCCATGCAAGTATGGACACCAGTGTCTCAGAGACCCTGTGTTGCTGACAGTCTCCAGCCTACAAGTGCATTCATTCATTTGTTCATTCATTGTGACCTCTTGGCCCCAGCCTCCCAACCTAGCTGGGGTGACAGGTATTCCCCACTGAACCTGGCCACACTTTTTATAAAGAACATGCTTTGCAGTAAGGTCTTTTGGCCTTGGAGCTCCTGGCTTTTCTGTTTTAACTTTTCATTTTGAGATGATTGTAGTTTCACATTTCTAGTGGAGCCAGACCATTCTGGCCGTGGGGTCAGGGTTGTGTTTAGTATGGTGTTTAATGGGTCCCTGGTCTCTCCTCCCCGAGTACGACAACTAAAAATGTCTCCAGCCATTGCCTCATGACTGTCCTCTGGAGGAGAGAACTGTCTCCAGTGAGAGCCACTGCTCCAGGGCCACTTTAAATGTATGAGAAGGGATGCCACAACCGTGAGACCGCAGTTTGGCTGGACTCTTTCCATGGCTGCAGGAGAAGTACTGGTCCCCAGGGCCTCGCTTTTAGGGAAGGAAGCATAACCAGGAATGGAGAGGTAACCACTCTGTCCCTGTGAGGTTGAGGAAGATTTGTGGATGGCTTCCTACAGAGGGGTTACAGTGGGCAGCAGCTGTGGTCTCACCTTGTCCACTAGGGATGATGTGGCGTGGGTAGAGCTAGGGGACTCAGGTGGACTTGAGGCAGGGTGAAGAGGGGAGGCCTGCTACCCTCAGCTGCCTGCTCCTCACTGAGATTTGATGAGCCAAGGAGGAAGCTGGGAATCACATCTCCCAGGGCATGAGGGTGAGCCGAGGTGGGATGGGCCAGGGCTTAGCAGCTAAACAAAGGCCCGGGGGCAGGAAGATTCCCAAAGAGGGAATGGAAGGCACTCAAGGCACTTGGAGGACAACAGATAATCCAGGAGCAGCCTGCAGACCCTGTTTCCCATCTGAGGAGGAGCAGGGTTTGGAGAAAGGACAGAGAGGTGGGATTTCTTATCCCTGTGCCTCATTTTAGGGCAGAAAAACCAGGTCACATGGGAGCCTTGTGAAGTCTTAGTGATTCTTGGTGCCTTTGTTGCAGTTTCAATGCTCTGAGGTGTCCAGCTGTGAACAGTACCTGTGCAATCTTTGAGGGACTCGTGTGAGTGTATGCGTTTCGTGACGGTTGTTACTTTCCTTGGTGACACGCCCCCAAAATAAAAATGAAGGCTTCGTTGCAATAAAGTAGCTTTATTGTGTACAAGGAACCATCTAAACTTGAAAAGACACCATATTTGACTTTACATGGTGCTCACTTGATACACGCCTTACTTATTATAAACCAAAATATACCACAAATACCGAAATGCAGGATCCATTGCTCCAGTGAGAAAAGAAAGGTGGGAGGGAAACGGCATACGGGATGAGCCGTACAGGCTAAAAATATAGCTGGCTGGTTCTCCTAAGTAGCTCTCGGGTGCTCTGAATGTCTTCAGCAGAAGGAAAAATAATAAATCCAAACACGATTTTATGTATTTTGACTTAAATTGTTCCTGCATGTCGTTTTAGAGACATAAAGTGAATTGGAGGTTGGGGCCAGAGTGGAAACAGGGACCCACTGTCAAGGAGCCGTGGGAAGTTTGGGGGGGTGATTGTAGTGATGGTTGCATAACTATAAATTTCCTACAAATCATCCACTTGCAGTGGGTGAATTCTATCATGTGGAAATTTTTCCTCACTTAGAAAAATGAGTTCTTGCAGTGTGCATCAGACGACGTCTTACTGGACTTAGTACTGTTTTTATATCTTGTTACTCTACTATGTCTTTCATCTGACTCAGGGCCAGTCAGTGAGCCCCTGGGCCTCATTTTCCCTTAAAAAAGGGTGACGAGAGTGTGCCTGACCCAGGAGGCTCCTGTTTCATGACAGAATTAGTTCCTGGTCCAAGTTTTACCACCACCACCACGCTCACTCCTCTCTGCATTTTCTTTCTTCTGTATGCGTGGCGCGTGGACCAGGTTCCTGCTGACCCTACTCTCCCCCTGCTACTATCAGAGTGAGCCTCATCTTCCTGACAGCACTGATGCTTGAGCTAGGTCTAGACACCCCCATGCTGACGGGGTGCTGCCCCACAGCAGGACTTCTGCGCCCCCGTATCCGAGGAGCTCAGAGGTGGTGGCTCCGTTCCCACTGCTCAGCAGAGATGGACCCCATTTCCATGGCTCTGCCCATGCTGTTAAACCTTCACTCAGTTTCTCTCCTTTCCCTGCCTCCTGCCACCCCTCCCTCTTCCGTAGGGTGCCAGCCTGCTGTGGCTCTGGGAGAGCCGGCCGGGTGCTGTTAGATCCCCTCAGTGTTGGTTCCCCCCACATCCTGTGGAAGTGTGATCACTGTCAGGGCTCACAGTGGCCCATACACCCACAGGGCATGGTGGTCCTTCCCTCCCTGAGCTGGCTGTAGCCCCCAGTCATGAGTGACTATCTTGCACTGCCTTCCTGTCTCCATTGCCCTGGGTGATGACCAGAGAGTGGGGATGTTTTGCTAGTTCTGAAAGCCTGAAGTCTGGAGACCTTCCTTCTCTGCATCTTTGTTCTAGAGGAGAAGCTTTCTTGACTTCCAGAGGTTTGACTTAACCTGGAAAAGAGAGGATGACCTTTGTGCTAGGCTGGAGGGTCCATCCCATGAGAAAAATGCTTTCTGCTCTGGTTGCTGGGGTCTCAATTTTGACCCCAGTTTGGGCAACTTAGCATCTTAGCAAGGCCCTACCTCAACACAAAAAATAAAAAGGAGTGTACTGTAGCTTAGTGTGAAGATCCTAGGTTCAATTTTCAGTACAAAAAAAAATTTCCAGTAAACACACACACACACACACACACACACACACAGGAAAAGAAAAAAGAAAGCAAGAAAAAGAGAGGAAGCCCCAAGGGCTGGCCCTTCACCAAGCTGCCACAGCCAGCGAGCTCACAGCTCATTGGTCCCGATGTCCTGCCCATGCCTGGGGGCAGCTGACTGCAGGTTGTTCCCCAGCATCCTGGATGTGCATACACATCATCGTGTCCCCCATAGGGACCCCAAGAGGCCCAGCTCACCTGGCTCAGGTGTGGATATGTCTAACATAATTCACTGTGATACTTGCCATGAGGAGAAGGCCCTGGGCAGAGCAGGTGTGGCACTGATAAAACAAGGTCATGTCCACCATGAGACCAGCCAGACTGAGCTTTGGTGATACTTAGCGTTAGGGTTTCAGGTTAGGGTTAGGGCTTAATGTCAGGATTTAACATTAGAGTTAGGATTGGGGTGAAGGGATAGGGTTAGTGTTGGGGACAGGATTAGAGAAAAGCATCAGGGATAGAGGTTAGGGTTAGGGCTTAGGGTTTGCATTAGGGTTCATAGTACTGTAGCACCTGTGGCGCTCTGATTCTCACCCTGCGGAGGACCTGTAGCACATGCACGGCAGCCTCAGCTCTGTTGCAGGAAGCCGAGCACTGTCACTGCCCTCGCCTGTGTGTGTTCTCCAAACACTACCAGTCCGTGTGTCAGCGCCACAGCTTGGGGGAGGGATGTCTTTGCACTGAGTAGCTGCTGTGGTTTCATTTGTCTGCCTCATGGTGTGATGTTAGTCGTTCCACTATGTATCCACTGACTGTGTACGTAGCTGTGTGTCTTTCTACTTGGGCTGCTCAAAAGACAGATTTGCATTGTTCCAGGACCGGTCCTATATGCTCTTGATGGTGTTTCTTTGGGCTCATCTCCTGGTCTGTCCAGATTATTCTAGCCCCTCACCTTTTGTTTGTCAGCGTGGGTTGCAGTTTATTATATATTCTCATAGGCAGCCACAGGTTCTTTGTGGAGTGAGGTGCAATATTAGCAAAGAAGCAAAGTTTGACATTTTTCTATTCTTTATATTGGTTTTAAAAAAAATTTGTAGCATAGAATTCAGCAAACTTTTTCTGCCAAGGATGAGGTAGTAAATGTTTCATGCTTTTCTTAACTTGGCTTCTGGAAGGCCATAGAGGGCCCCCTGTTATTTATTTATTTGCAACCCTGGGGCTTGAATCCAAGGCCTTAGCACTGATGTACATCCCTAGCCTTTTTTTTTTTTTTCCTGAGGTAGGGTCTCCCTAAGTTGCTGAGTTGCTCAGGCTGTTCTCACACTCCAGGTCCTCCTGCCTCAGCCTCCCAGAGTGTTGAGATTACAGGTATGTGCCACCACGCCTGGCTCCTTACGGTCTCTTACTGTCACTCAGTTTACTGTTGTTGAGCAGAAGTAGCCATGGGTGATATGTAAACAAACGTGGTTGTAGCCCACTAAAACTTTACAGGTGGACACTGACATTTGAACTGCATGTAACTTTTTTGTGTTATGAGATGTGTATTGTTTGATGCTTTTCAACCGTGGGGAAAAAAAGTCAAAACCATCTTCCATTACAAGTTGTGCAAGGGCAGGTGGCACACGGAGTGTGGCCCAGGGACTGTAGCTGGCTGTCATGTTCTGGGCTGTCTTGTTTTAAATAGTTGAGAGTAAGCCTTCCCTGAGCAGCTGCAGCATGGCCTAGTTAGAATCCATCTGTTGCCAGAGTAGGGTTCTCTGGCACCTGGGGTTATCAGCTTGCACTGTGTGAGGGCCAGAGGAAGCTAAGGAGCAGCAAGTCTCCATTTCTCCCTCCCCTGAAGTCTTTTTTTTTTGGCGGTACTGGGGATCGAACTCAGGACCCTGCGCTTGCTAGGCAAGCGCTTATTCCACTGAGCTATATCCCCAGCCCCTCCCCTGAAGTCTTGCAATGCTGCAGGGACCATCAGATCCCTGACTCTTTGTGCTTCTTTGAAAGCATCTCTGTTAAATGAGTCAACCCCAAACTAGCAATTGCTAGGCCCAGTAGCACATGGCTGTACTCCAAGCTGCTTGAGACGCTGAGGCAGGAGGGTCACTTGAGCCTAAAGAGCTTGAAGCCAGCCTAGACAGCACAGCGAGATCCCATCCCCCCAAAACTGTCGAAAAATATGGGAAGATACAAAGAATTTGTGATACAGTGAACAATCATGCGGCTGCCACCCACCTTAAGCAGGAGAGCTCCGTCAGTGAAGTTCTGTGTTCCTGCTCTCCAGGAAACAGGCGTGCTCCGGAGTCTTGCACAGGAGTTCGCATCCCTGAGCCAAGCACTGTTGCGCTCCATAGCGCTGGGACAGTGCTGCGTGTGTCCCCGGCAGCTTTCTGTTTCATTGAGACTCTTCCTGACGTTCCTTCCCTCTGTTGCATGCAGATGGAACCTATTGGGGTTCACTGCGGTACTATGTTCCATGTGTATCATGATTTATTTCTCCATGCTGCTGCTATTGGCATTAAATGGTTTCCAGTTTTTTGTATTTATAAGCAATATTGCTGTGAACGTTCTCCTGTGGATCGGCTTGTAGACTGGTTGTTCAGTCACTCACTGTGGAATTACTTTATCGACCACACTAGCATCCAGCATCTGTGTGCCAGATAGCGTTTCCAGGGATTAGCAAACATGTGCCTACCAGACCCCTGCTGCCCACACATAGCTGTTCTAGAGATACTGCCCTGCCCACCTCCTGCGTCCTGCACTGGGGTGGCTCCAGCATGTAAGAACTATCACGGTTCCTGGGCAGCCTTAACAGTTCACTGACCCCCTTTGTGCTGGTAGCAGTGGGTTTATTTCATGTGTTGTCAGGCTTCGCAAGGATCGTGTGTTTTGTTATCAAGTTTCTTCTAAGCCCCACAGAAAGCCCTTACCTTGGCATAATAGTATCAGTGTCAATCAGGGTATCCTTTTACCAACTGTTGAAAGGGGCTATTCAACACTGGCACAGATGTGACTGATTTTATTTACATAGAGACTCTTAAAGTGAACTTACCTTCACTTCTTCCTTCCTGGGGCCTATGTTTCTTTTGTTCAGTATATGTCTTTTATAAGACTGGTTTCTTCCTAGCATTTGCAGAAAGCCAGCAACCTGTGAGCCCTAGGGACCCAGGTCCAAATGGGCTTTGCTGGTGCCTGGCCCTGTTGGGGTCTTCTCAGACTGATCCTCCTCAGGAGGGGCTCACCGCTTCCTCCTGCCTTAATCCATTCTTCTGCCTTGACTGCTTCTCTTCCTCTCGCTCGTTCTGTCTGTTCTCTCACATCCCCCGGGTTCATCATGAAGGTTAGGAAAAGCTGGTGAGGAAAGGGCTTTGGGCATGGTGCTCTCCTGACCCTGCAAACATATCCTAAGGAGGGTAAACTCTCTGTGTGATTCACAGAGCGAAATGTAGAGTCTGTTTGTCCAGCTCCAGACCTGCAGCGGGAGTTCAGAGGGTGCTATCAGCTTCACCCAAAGACAACCCAAAAAATGCACCAACTCATCCCCCTGTGCAGTGAAACAGAACACAGACAGCAGCCTCCTGACAGGACTCAAGAATTGCTTATTTTTTCTCTTATGACTGAATCAAAATTTCTGCCCTGATTTAAGTAGAAATAGAAGAATTCAAGGCATGCAGTTCAAAGTAATTCACAGTAAATGCGCAACCCAGATGCGTACATAGGTACGTGTGTGGGTGGAGGCGTGGGCTGAGTCCTCAATGTGGCTGGGCTGTATGCAAAATTTGGACTGATTGAGATTTACCAAGCTAACTAATTCCTTCACTAGTCCTACAAACTATTCTTGGAGATGTTAAACACCAAGCTGTCTTACGACAACATGTTTCTCTAATGCAAATTAGCTCATGTGCTATTTTGCTGATAAATATAGAGCTGGTGTTTGTATGAGGTAGAAGTTGCGCATTCTGCAGTGTGTTGGTCCTTTGGAGTGGTGCACACGTTCTCCAGAGCTTAGCAGGCGGGAGAAGAACACAGAACCCACTCACCTGCTTTTCCTGGGCTCGAGCTGGCCGCCATCCCTGTCCCAGAAGGGATTCTGTGCGTTTCCCCTTGTCACGTTTTGCGTGTCGCAGCCGAGCCTCAGCTCCCCCTTACCTCCCTTTCCATCGCATCACCTTTAAGTTTTCAAAATGTTAAATGAATTCCTGCTTCTTTTTTTAAAATTTTCAAATGTGTAAGGTGTCATAAAATATACCTAGCATCAACATCTTCCCTTTAACCATTTTTTTGTCTAGAAATAGATTTTTATCTTTGAAAAATTATACTAGGAAGAAAATTAGAAAATACCAGAGAGGAAAAAAATAAATTTAAAAAAAAACCACTCAGTATGTAACTATTGTGTAAAGTTAATAATCACCAGGGTAATCACTATTGAGAAACCCCGCTTGGTAATGTGGTATCTCTGATAGCACATGCGCCCCTCAACCCTCGGCTTGCTTCGATGGACCCTGGCCTGGGCTGGGGCAGCCACCTCCTTCCTGCAGGTGCTCAGGCGCATGTCCCCGGGGGCAGTCATAGAGGTGGGTGGACGGCTAACGGACAGACCCACCCTCTGCAGGCAGCGTGGGCTGCGGCTCTGGGCTTTAACCATTTCTAATAGTGCAGTGGTATTAAATATGTTCAAACTGCTGCACACCCATGTCTAAGACTTAATTCATCTTCCCAAACTGAAACTATGCCTAGTAAACACTGCCCGTCTCAGCCCCCACTTCGCCCCCCAGCTCCTTGCACCCTTCAGCCATCTCCATGAACTTGACCGTAGTGTGTACTTCATGCGGTTGGAATCACACACTCTCTGTCTTTCTGTGTCTGGCATATTTCACTTAGCATATCATCCTCAAGACGATCCATGCTGGGACAGATGTCAAATTGCCTTTCTTTTTAAGGCCAAATCACATTCCACGGTACCCATACTGCCACTTCTGTACCCACGGACACTGGGGTTGCTTCTGCCTTTGGCTGTTGTGAATACTGGGGCTATGGGCAGGGGTGTAAGAAATATCTGAGTCCCACAAGCCCTGTAGCTGTACTTATTAGTAATTGAGTTTGCTTTAAACTGGTCTTTGTTCATTCGTTCTCTCTCTGTCGCTTTCTCCCTCTCCCCCTTATTTTTTCTTCCTCTTTCCATAAGCTCTGTTACTTTTACTACAGGATTTGGAACATGTACTTTTTTGATGGTCAGAGGAGCAGTCATGGTTGGATTTGATGATGAAGGCAGAGAGGAACAGGAAGAGAGACCTCTTCCCCCTGCGTCAGTGGTTCAGTGGACGATGCGGTTTAACTGGTCATCCCCTGAGTGGCACCTGCTGCTCTGTGCTGGGGTCAGCACGTGGTGTGGCCCTGGCCTTAGGCTCCTACATCCACATCAGGAGGGAGCCCTGGGGAGCTGGCGGCCTGAAGGGAAGGAGATCCGTAGATGGGGGCCATCATGGGGAGCATGCAGGGATTTCTGTGTTGGAAAGAGGCTCTGGGGATCCCAAAAGTTATGGATCAATATTCAGAGTCAGTAGCACTTCAAATCGGAGCTGGAGCCCGTTACTCAGAAGAGAGCTCCAGTAAAGGGGTGACGGAAGCTCATTCTGCGTCCCTTCCTCTTGTTCTGGGGTCCTGGTCACCTGCTCACATGAGTGGTTTGCATTTTGAAAAAAATGAACTCTGACATGTGGAAATGGCTAATTACAGATATTTATTTTTAAAGATGTTTAGCAAATGAGATGAATGCTTTAGGAGACCCATTGGTTACTTCCAGTGCTTTATTATAAAAATGCAAAGTGTTACTAAGGATTGATACCATTTCATGGTTGGGGAGATTTTATTGAAACTTATTAATGAATATTGGTTTCCACATGTGAAAAAATACCCATTTAATACACAACAAATAGAAGCACTCTGTGGGTTCAATTTGACAGACCCAGTGGCAAATTTTGAATGGTCTGATGTGACCCGCACCACTGGCCATCCTAGCCCGGGCCCTGGCTTCTACAACACCTGGTGTGGATGGTCCGTAAGAATCATTTCTGCTTGGTTAACCCCATTTATGGAAATTTCAAAAGGAGTATTAATCTCAGTTCTGCAGGATAGGGCTTTTGTCTGATTAAAAAACAGGGATTTTTTTTTTAAATGCCCAACCCTGGGGCAGAGGGGAGCAGTGAATGGTTTATTTAGTCTTTATGTTAATAGTATTATTCTATGTATGTGAACTGTCTAATTTCTTTGTTATCTGTGGATGTAGCTTTTCTAAACCTTCCACATTGTTTAGCTGCACCACCTTTTCCGGGAGGGTTTTGTTTTCTGTGAGAACCTTGGCACTGTGAGGAGCACTCTTTTGCAGGCACCTGGGTTGGGTGCAGAGCTCCTTGCAGGGTAGGTGTTTGGGGACAGAACAGAGCATGGGCCCCATCCTGTCCCAGGGTGACCAAGGAGACCGATCACCTAGTGGTTGGTTCCTCGCTGAGGTGGCTCAGTGCTCACACCCTCTGCAGACCCTTTCTGTGCCTGGCAGGTGGATGACTTATCTGTGCTGTGCCTCAGTTTCCCCAGCTGTAGCAAGATTGGTTTTAATGGCATAGAAGAGGAATGTGTGGAAGACTCCTGTCCATACGTCTGGGTGTGTCCGAAACAGAGAGGAAAATGAGACCTGTTATTTTTAGCTCAGGCTGACTCTCGGTTTGTCTCCTGTATGTATCTCCTGGTCTCATTCCTGTGACCTAATCAGACGAAAATTAATATGGGTAGACCGAGAACTATCATGGCTGACTTTTCATGTGGAAAGTGGCCAGCATGTGGGTAACCTTGAGGGCCTACACGGGGAGACTGTGTAGCATTGTCCATTGGCCCTATGGGTTCTTCAGGTCTAGCTTACAAAGATAGCACTGATCCTCATGGCACTTTCAAAGTGGGAGAGGCCTATGGCTTGGGGGTCCCAGGAGCCCTCAGGGACCATCTTATTTTTCTTGATGTTGTGGCCCCAGCTCTAGCCTGACTTGAAGCCACACAATCCCCCCAGGACTCCAACTTCCTTATTCTAATCTCTTAGCAGCCCTCTTCCCTAAGTCACTACCGGACACTGATCTCTTCCCCAGAAAACCATTGAAGAGGTCTCTGAACTTGAGCTGACTTCGACATCCACCTTTTTCCAGAGACCCGAGCACCCTCGCATGGGCCAGTGGTATACAGTTACCCAGTGCATGGCAGGGACTGCGTCGGGACCTGGTTATGAAGCGTCTGTGCTCTCTGTCAAGGGAACGTTCTGAGAAGTGTTGGTCTGTGCCAAGTCTTGTCTTGGGTAACTTAGTTGCTGGCCCTAAAATTGAGCAAATGCTTGTGGTGACAACAGGGAGTTAATAGGACTGGAATGGGCCCCTTGGTCATCCTGATGCTTCCCACAGTCAGGGATCACCTTTGCTTAGAACCTAAAGTCTGTTTCTGCTCTGGGGCTTGCCCAGCACAGCTGTCAGGTGAGCATAGGAGGTGGGTGCTGCACACCAGGGAGGTGGGAGGAGGGCAGGACAGCCCAGGAGATGTGGGAGAGAGGTCACTAGCCAGTACGCCATGACCCCTGTTATGTCCAAGGCCAGAGCTGAGCCAGGTTGGAGCTAAACATCATGTGTTTACCACAGTGAACCCTTCACAAAGAGGGAAGGCTTGGCTAAGGGATGTGCCCAGCGCATGGTCCAGGTCAAGCCATCGTGGCAGGGCAGCTCTTCAGGGTTTCTGTTAAAAGCACATGTTGGGTCTGGGGTGCAGCTCCATGGTAGAGTGCTTGCTCAGCATGCACAAGGCCTGGGTTCAGTACTTGGCACTGCAGAACAGAGAAACAGTGCCAGCTTGCAAGAGACAGCTTGGGCCTGTCTGTTGCAACCCTGGGTGTCTTATCAGACACTGTTCACTTTAGGAAGCAACTCCTGTGTTAGTCTAGGGCGCTCATCTTAGCACAGTTTGTGACCAGGGCCTGTGTGCTTCTCCATTTCACAAGCTTAGGATCCTCAGCCTATTCTGTGCCCTTGAATTGGAAGGGACAGGGAGATAAAGGCTTAGGACCTAGAGACTTTACTGGCTGCTAGAATCCTGCAGCTTGATCCACCTTCCTGTGCTATGCACCGGCTCCTTGAGACCCCAGTGAAATTTAAAAGAAGGTACTTGGCCTCTAGGCCTTTTGCCCTCTTTTGAAAGGCAAACACATGCACTACGCGGATTGCAGAATTTGCAGATGGGATTTTATTTTTAAACCCAGTGATGGCGTGTGAGTGGTGACACATCTCCAGCCAGCTAATCTGTATTGTGTAAAACACGCAAACCACAAATTATTTTTAAAAGGGAAGAAAGCTAAAGAACAGATGCAGCGAGTTCCTGGCGTCACGTGAATGAGGAGACGACAGCCAGAGGCCGAGCTGAGCCACCCTGGAGGAAGGACCGGCAGTGAGCGGGGTGGGTAGTGTCCACACTGTCCGTCTCCATGGCCACACAGGTCTTTTCTTCTTTTTTTCACATATGAATTTTTTAAAAATGTGTGTAGGTCCTGAGAAGCCAGCGTAAGTGTGCAGAATTAGTGCAAAGCGAGTGGGCTGGTCCCTGATGAGGATGCCCACGCCCTCGTGGAAGAAGAGAGTGGAGTAGTGGGGGCCAGAGGGGGAGGGCAGGGGATGGGGGAGGGAAGGGTCATGGAAACCAGGTTGAACAGAAGCGCGTTCTGATGGCCCACAGAGAACCGGGACAGGCGTCCACAGCTTCCCAACAGAGACACCTGAGAGCTTGAGAGCGAGGTGCTGGTAGCTGTGGTTTAAGCACTACGCGGTGTGCATGTATCGGATTATCACCTGGGATCCCCTCAATATGTGCTGTTATTGGAACCATTTTTTAAAAGAGAACCTTACCTGCTAGAGGTAGGTCTGTATCTCAACACTAAGCAGTCCTGGGCTGGCATTCCTGGACTATGAACATCATAGCTGGTTGTGTGACTTTAAAAGTGAGATTAAAATATAAGAAGTAATAGGGCTCAGTGGTGAAGTAATTGCCCAGCACATTCAAGGCACTGGGTTCAATCCCCAGCACTGAAAAAAAAACCTTTTAAAAAGGTGTTTTGTAGTGAGGACACATTAGTAATACGAGATAATGAGGTTGATGTGGGTACATGGGTACATACATATAACGTAGTTTGATTATTTTCAACCCTGTTACCCTCATCTTCCTTTCTTCCCTCTCCCTAGTCCCCTTCTTCACCTCTGAAAGCCTGCCTTCTATTTTCCTGTTCTCTCTCCTTTGCTTACTTAGGTTTATTTTTTGTTGAGTTTCTCGTGTAAGAGAAAACATGCCATATGTAACTGAGTCTGGCTTGTTTCATGTAACATGATGGTCTCTAGTTCCATCTCTTCGCCTGCAAGTGATTGGATTTTGTTCTTCTTCAGGGCTGAATAATGTTCCTGAGGGCATATATTACCATATCTTCTTTGTCCAATTTGTAAAATGTAGGCATTGATGGAAATGGTAGTCCTTGGGCCAAGATTAGAACTGAATTGTTTTCTCACATGAAGTCAGAGACCTGTGGATGCAGAAACGCAAAGCGTCGGAGAGGGAAGCATCCTGCTTCCTGTCCTGCCCGGGCAGCCCGAATAGGCTGCACTTTCCCGTTGCAGCCGTGGTGCCTGGATGCCCAAATGCCTGTGGGCTGGGAGGGAGGCTGTGGCACAGGTTCCTTTTCCGGGTTGCTGTCCTGGGTGGGGCTCAGGTCATAGCATGGTGAAGGCAGGGAGGGGCAGCCCAAGCCTGGGTGTCCCCTGCTCTCTCCTGGCATCCCAGCCTCCCTCTGCCCAGCCTGGGCCCTAGGTGAGGCATGTCACGATGGAGGTCCAGGGCCCCCCAGACTTGGGCAGCAGGGATGCTAACTTGTATTGGGGTGTGTGGGGACTGGATTGGGCCCCAGAACTGAGGATGGAAGCCTAGGTTGGATGTGCCAACCAGAAGTGAGTCTGGGAGGCCGAGGGGACAGAGTCATGGAGCAGGGAGCTGTGCAGGGGCCTAGGCAGGACACAGTGTGCCTGGAGAAGAAGGGGCGCCTGGGCACAGGCCGGGGAACACATCTGGCTCTGTGGGGCCACCCAGATGGAAGCTGTGGAAAGAAAGGAGGCCCCGGATTTCTGTTCCATATTGATGGGGTGGCCTGAGGTGGCCCTCCCTTGGAGCTCCAGGTACAGTGACCCCCAGGTACCCAGAGAGGGTAGAAGGCTTCATAGAGCGACACTGGAATGAGAGTTGCTCTGAGCTAAGGAAGGGGGCTGGGGCCTGCCTGCTCATGCGACAGATGGAGTGATTCGGTAGGAGGCTGGCTTCTCTCAGGACATGGGGCGGGGTCTGAAAAATGTGCCCCTTCCTAACAGTATATAAGGGCACCTGAGAATGCCAGCAGGACTGCTCCTTCTGCAGACTGAGTTTTTAGCAACTTTCCAATTTTATGTGCAAACTATGATGAGGTACAGGAGACAGATATTGCACAATCTCATTTACATGCAGAACTGAAGGCTCAGAAGCCCAGGGGAGTTGCCAGATCTGGGAAAGGTGTTGGCAAAAGCATACAAAATTTCAATTAGTCAAGAGGGATGGGTTCAAGAGAAATACTGTATATCCGGGGGTAAGCATAGAAAACAATAGTACATTAACTTCTTTATTTTAACTGAGGATTGAACCTAGGCTCTTCACATTGAGCTACATCACTAGCAATGCCTGCACACCCCCCAATAGACACACACTTTATTTTGAGACAGGGCCTCACTAAGTCATTAAGTTGCCCAGGCTAGATTCGAACTTGTGATCCTTCTGCCTCAGCTTCCCAGAGTGCTGGGATTACAGGTGTGTGCCACCATGCCTGACTCAACCAGGTATTACTGGGTATCCTTGAAAATTGCTGCAAATAATTCTTAAATGTTCTCATCAAACACACACACACACACACACACACACACACACACACACACATACACACACACATATGCATGTTAATGCATTGACTCAGCCATTCCACAATGCAAACATATTTCAAAACATCCTGCTGTCCACTGCAGATGTATGTATATGTGTATATATATATAAAATGTATAATGTGTATTTGTCAGTTAAAATGAAAATAGATTAACAAGGTGTAAAGTGAGCAGAGTACTCTTTGGGTTTCAACACAGTGTAGAACACTAACAGGTTGCAATGTCAGGAAGCTTCTTCAGTGAAAAGCAAAGGTGAAGCTATAAAAGGGGACATCCTGGGCTCCCCTGTCTTTGGGCACAAGATAGGCACCCTCTGCAGTGATTTCAGATTGGCCCGTGATCCTTGCTTCACTTCACTGTGCACATGGCAAAGTGGAGGCTGGGGTCCCTCCTGGGGGTGGCCTGGTTCTGCACAGAGGGGAGGACCAGAGAGGAGGCCAGGGCTAGCCCTTTCCATCTGCTTCCTCCAGACACAGTGCACCCAGGACATGACCCATGAGCTCCAGGATATCACTCACCCACCAGTCCACCCGGGGCCGTAACGCCTGGCCACGGGGTCTAGGCCCGGAAGCACAGCTTTGCCTGTGCTCAGGAGCCGGAGCTCTGCTGCTTTCTGGGATATCTTCAGGGACTTCAGAAGCTGCATGGGGGCCAGTGCATAGTACAAAAACCTAGGGCCACTTCGCAAGGGAGGCTGTGTGAGGATCTGGTGTGGGAAGCCTCCTCCAGGAAGGGACAGGCTTACGTTGTTACTATTACTAAAAACTCTTGCCCAACCCCTTTTCCAGTTGCAAACTGCTTCATCGTGGTGGCCCAGACGAGAAGGGGGAGGGGCAGGGGAGGAGGAAGAGGAGGAGCGGAAGAAGAAGGGTGGCAGGAGCCCCATGTCTGGCTGGCATAGCCTCCTGCTGGGCTCCATAGTCAGGACTCTGAGCAGCGCAGGTCTCCCTGCTTGGAGCCTGAGGGCAGGAGGGAGGTGGGCTCTGCCCTCTGGGGGTCTCAGCTGCTTCCTTCTCCCCGGGAGTGGGGATGGAACCTTAACTTTACCCCACGTGGAGGCACAGGCAGATCCCCTCAGAGCTGCCCCCGGAAGGGAGGGGGTGGAGACCCTTCCCTAGGCTGGGGAGCTGGGGGCTCAGAGCTGTGGGGCGCAGTGTGGTTCTGGAGAAGCAGGTCTGGTGACTGACTCCCGCCCTCTCCCTGTCCATCAGCCTCATCCCAAGAACCAGCCCAGCATTGCCCCTCTGGCGCTGCCAGGTAGTTAGGAGGAACAGCCTTATTTATTACCTTGTAAATCCTGAATCCGTTCTGCTCTTTTCTGAGGTTTATGGGTCCTCCCAAAGCACATTTCTTTAAGCATGCCCAATTCTGCTCAGGGCAAAAAAGGAAACTTCTTTTAAGGGCATTGTCACCCTTTCAGGTTTCTGGGAAGTGGGAATGCTGGAACGCACAGTTTGTCCTTTTGAGCATTCCCGTTGGGGCTGGACTGAGAGGGCTACAGCCACAGTCCCTGGACCAAGGTCTTTCTGTGGCTGTTGTGGCTGTTGTTGCCGAGATTTGCTGCAGTACCCGCAGGTTGCTTCCTGTGGTGGGTCAGTGTTGACAAACCCGCAGCCAGGTCCCTCTCCTCCTGACTTGCTTCCTGCCCTGCTGGTCCAACAGAAACTCCAGAGCATGAGCAGGCACCAGAGTATCCAACACTTGAAGTCTCAGCACCTGTCTACAAGACACTTGTTGGTCACAGAGGGATTAGTCATTGAGGTGTCCCATGGCAAGACCTGGCTGGGAGACACCGCCTTGGTGTCTGGGTCAAATCTGTCAACCTCCTGTCTCTCCTCAGGCACTGCCTAAGAAGTATCTCACTTCTGGAGTGTTTCGTTTGTTTGTTTTGTTTTACCAAAACACACACTCAGAATTTAATCACAATGAAACAGCCAACAACTGCGAGATCTTTTTAAAAATAGTGGCAGGATTCCTCTTGTGGGTCAAGGTCATACAAAGCAAAAGGAGAGTGAGGGACTCTCCCCAAGCACAGGCGACACAGTCACCAAGTGGGCTCCCAGCTCCCATCCCGGACCAGAGAAAGAACTGCCAGATGAAATGTGAGGAGGGGAGGGGACAGAGGCAAGCACAGGGCTGTCACTGCCCATTTGGAAACTGAGGGAGCATGGAGGATGGGTTACAGTATCTCGTCCACACCAGAGTACGGAGAAGTATCTGGGTTTTGGAGCCAGAAAGGCCTTGTTAGGGGCTGGGGATATAGCTCAGTGGAATAAGCGCTTGCCTAGCAAGCGCAGGGTCCTGAGTTCGATCCCCAGTACCGCAAAAAAAAAAACAGAAAGGCGTTGTTTAGGTTCAAATCTTGCTTGTAGTGACTGTTGGCTGCCGATACCTGCCAGGCCTGTCTTTTCTTACCAGTGCCCACATCCTGGTGTCCTGGTATGACATGATGATAAATGAGGCTCTGCTTTTAACCCACAGTGTGTGACCTTGCCGTCCTCCCTCCCCCTCCCCCTGGTGTAAACCACTGGTCTCTCTTTCTCTCTCTCTCTCTCTCTCTCTCTCTCTCTCTCTCTCTCTCTCTCTCTCTCTCTCCCCACCCACCCACACACACACACACACCTATGTACACTCTCCAGTGGTATTTCTAGAAATCTGTATATACAGTTGCCTCCAAGGTCAGGATCAATGGCTTTGCAGTTGAGACACTCTCTGGCTCTCACTGAACAAAGCCTGTCAGGTGAGCTAGAGCCCTGGCTCATCCTGGCTTCTTCCAGCTCTGGCTTCCTGTAGAAGTCCAGCCCTTGCCAGCAAGAGCAGGAGCAGCAGCCCTGCTGGATGTTTGGTAGAGGTCGGGACCTTCAAGTCTTACCACAGACCCAGGCACTAAGAATCTGCAGTTCTCCTGCCTCCCACCTGATTTATGACTTGCTTGAGAACCACTGCACTCCAGGACTTGACCTGACAGTCGCTTCTGAGTCAAGAAGAACTTGCCTTCTCCTGTGTCCCCACCATGGAGGGCTGAGCAGGGCCTGCACACTGGGAGTGTGTCTTCAACCAGGATGTCATGGTTCTAGCCAGGCCCTGGTGTGGAACTCCTTCCCTGGGGACTTGGAGACCTAAGACAGCAAGAGGACCTCTGCATGGGGTCACTGGCCAGCCAGAATCTTACTAAGAGAGGCTGTTTACTTTAGGGGGACTTTGGATCTCTCACCCTGTTTTTTGGCTGTGCCAAGTACCACGTGATATAATCTGTCACATCAGCTTATGGCCAGGACTGTCTGCTGGTGCTGAGGGTGCAGGGCTGCCCTCCGGTGCTGAACATGAAGGAATGGTAGAGATTGCTGTCAGTTCCATGACCTAGGAACTACAGCTTGATTTGGGTGATGCACAGGCCTTTAAATTCGGCCACCCTTTCTTGGAGGACTCCTCGTGCCCGAGGATTGTGCCACGTCTCCAAGACCAGACCCATTGATCACACTGAGTTCTGGGCCCCAGGAGAGCTAAGGGGACCGGGGTTTTGTAGCTGGCTGTGGAGCTGGGATGTGACCTGGGAATCCCAGAGGGTGGAGCCACTCTCCAGCCCTGTGCTGAATAAACCTGTTCCCTCCTGGCATCTGCAGCAGGATGGGGGCAGAGTGGAGGGGACAGTACTATACCCTGCACCCCTCGGTGTGGCCTGCCCACCACCTGCCAGCCAGCCCACTGTAGGTGGGACTCTCGGGAGAGGGGTGCTCCTGGCTGGGGTCGCTCTTGGCACGTGAGGGACAGGTGCTGGGTTCTGGGTTTGGGGCTTTGATCCCCGGTCCCCGAAGAGGGGAGAATATTGGACCACGAGACTTAGGGCTGAGCCCTTTTTTGTAGGGCTAAGGTGCTCATCATGGGGCAATGTCGAATGGCAGGCGGGAGGTTCAGGCTGGCTTTGCACAGTGGCTTTGCAGTGTGGCCACTGTGATGGGGTCCAGGCAGCCACGGGGCGAACAGGAGGAAGGACTGCGGGCCATGCCCATCCCACAGGGCCTCCGCTCCTGTGCTGTGCTCAGTCTCTCTCCCCCTTTCCTCGTTTGTTTTGCTTCTCCTTTTCTTTCTTCTCTCTTCTCCCTTCTCCCTTCTCTTTTTTTTTTTTTTTTGCGGTACTGGGGATCGAACTCAGGACCCTGCGCTTGCTAGGCAAGCGCTTATTCCACTGAGCTATATCCCCAGCCCCTGCCCTTCTCCCTTCTCTTCCTCTTCTGTTTCTTCCCCCCCCCCTTTTTTCTCCCTGCCCTCCCGCCCAGCTCTGGGTTTGAACCAGGGTCTTCACGCTGAGCCAAGCCCCAGCTCTTTCGTATTTTTCATTTTGAGATAAGAGTCTTGCTGTGTTGCCCATGCCAAGCTCGACCTTGTGACTGTCTTGCCTCAGCCTCCCAGAGTGTCCTTCCTTTCTAACAGATGGGCACAGGAGAGCAAGAAGTCACCAGAAGGGCTGACTTCATACCTCTGGATCCCAGCTCAGGACAGGCTGGTGTTTTAAAGTTCAGTCCTCTTCTCGGTGCAGGTGAGCTAAGGGACTCAGAGGTCATTAGCTACTACAGAAGCACTATGTGGCTATTTACAAAGCCACCTCTAGGGAGCTTATCTGTGGAGGGACAGAAATGTGCTTACAACACCAGAGCCTGGTCTGCAGGAGCTAAAGGACACTGGCAGTTGACATCTTAGAAATTAAGCCATGGGCCCAAGATTGCCACCTTTTCACTTTGTAACTAGAAAAAGTTTCCAAAATAGAATATATTTTATAGTGAAAATTTAGGAGATTCAGAAAAGCAAAACTAATAAAGAAAGGATCTCCATACTAAGACTAACTGCTCTTAGCACCTCAGCAAAGGTATTTCTAGTCTATTTCCTGTACTTATGAGTAAGCACAATTGAGATCATGGCGATATAAATTTTTCCAAGTTCCCCTTTTACTCAGTACTTTTGTCCTTCCCTAGATTATTAAATGTCCACTTCAGTAACATTTAAAGTGTTTGTGTTAGATGAAGACTGCCTTAGTTACTTTCTCATTGCTAGGACAAAATACCTAACACCCAGAAGTTAAAGGAGGAAACGTTTGTTTTGGGTCACAGTTTGTAGAGGTTTCAGTCCATAGTTGGCTGGGCTCTAAGGCAGGGCACCATGTCAGAGGAGAAACAGTCCGTGGCATGACAGGCAGGAAGCTGCGAGCAGTGAGCCTCCCTTTCCCTTTTTATCCAGACTACAAGCTTATTGACTGGTGCCACTCACATGCAGTCACACCCAGAACTGCACTAATCCAGTGGACTGATGCAGTTATTACACATCCATAATCGATATTCACACACCCTAGATCCAACCACCTCCAAAAAGCCCCACCTACAAGTGCATGAGGCTCTGGAGGAGTGAGGATCTGGATACGACCTGTGACAAAGACATCATAATTCATCTGCAATCGGCAGCATCTGTGATGATGGCAGTGATGATAATGATGCTCTCTTTTGTTTAAAACTCACCTCCTGCTGGGCACTGTTCGGAGCTGTACATATCAGCCCAGTTTATTATCACACAGACCTCTGAGATAAGTTCCAGTGTCATTCTCACTTAATATTTTGCTGTTTGACATTTAAGGCTTTCCTTAAAAAGAAAAACAAAGCTTTTAAACAATATTGTCATACAGGTATTTTTTTTTTCAGTGTTAGGGATCAACCCAGAGCCTGAAGCATATTAGGCACGCTCTGCCCCTGAGTGACATCTTAGGCCCTTATAATGAACACATCTTTATGTGTACTCTCTTTTTGCTCTAAATTGATACTTTTTCATTCTAAAATTAGGATCAAATACTATGCAGGCTTTAAAGCTTTGATCCGTGTTCCCCCTAGTCCTGGAGAATGAGTCCCCCTTGCTCTTGCTTGCTTCTCTTTGGCTTAGAGGTGACCTGGCCAGGGATGCCTGTGGGATGAGAGGGTGACTGTGGGTGTCTGCTGGGAACCTGTGACCAAGGCACCAGGAGAGGGCAGGTCTTGAGTCCCTGGCTTATTCTCCACAACCAGCTTACCTAGATCACAGACTTGGCTTTTGCTCCTCATGTTGCTGGCTAAATCAGTCCCTTAGTTTGGTGTCTCTCAGTTAAACTGCAGGCTCCTTGTGAGCAACAGCTCTTCTGTGTCTTCTTGTAGCCCTGTCGGCATTTGCTGGCCGAGCAGAGGAGGGAGGCAGTGGTAGAAAGCAGGCCTGGAGTTTGCAGGGACTAAAACACAGATCGGGGTAGAGGTGCAGCCTGACCACCTCTGGCACCTCTGTAGAAAGCCCATCGTGTTGGGTGTGGGTCACTTGCCCACCACAGTGAGGCACTGACCTTGGCTTAAGGTGTCCTTGGCAGACTTGGGGCTCTCTGCCAGAGATTGGGCATCCCAAGCCTGGCAGATGGGGCTCACCTGGGCTATAGGGCCCGAGGTGACTGCTGTTTTAGGTGCACCTCCTTCCTGTCCACAGAAGGCCGTGCTTGGAATTGCTGGAGTGGCAGGGAGCTGCTGTGTGGGAGAAGTGGTTTTACCTTGGAAGGTGTAGCAGACACCTATTAATGACCTTTTAGGCGCCAGACCTGAGCTCAACACTAAGGCTGTAGGGATGAGGTAGCCCTGGTTTGTGCCTTCCCCAACCTGGTGAAGGACCCTCCTGCTTGGTAAGAGCCAGGGTGCAAGGCTGGCTGTGTGTAAAGCCAGGGTAGTGACCCCACTGTTTCCAACCTTTGCCCCAGCCTGTGTGTCCAGGTGACCACCCTGAACCCGAAGCCTCCTGACTCTCAGGGGAGAGGTCAGTGGAGCACTGGCCCTTGAAGCAGGTGAGATGGGCAGAGGTGACAAGACAAACATATGTCACCTTCCATCCATAACGAGGCCCTGGGGGTGGCAGTAATATGGGCTCATCCTTGGGATTCTCTTTATAGAATGTAGCCGTCTATTATTTGTATAAATAAAGTAATTTAAAAGAGGCACACTAGAACACGCTGTCCAGATGTTCATCTTTCAAGCTGAGTCCTCTGGCAGTTCCACTGCTTGATTGTTTTTCGGGGAGGAAGTCTGGCCTGGTCATTTTACATGGGTGTAGCATATAAAATGCTTGTGTTCCCCATACCCACCCCTGCCCCAAGCTCTTCAGGGTCTGACTTTCCTTGCCTGTGCAATGCTCTGGTTTGGGACCCAGCACCAGGTCAGGAAGGGTAACAGCGTGTTCCTAAGGATGGTCTGGAAAACTGAGCAGCAGGTTAAAATGTGGTGTGTGATTCTCTTCCTCAGAATGAAGCGGCATTAGATTCTGGATTATGGATTTAACTTTGGAAGGCGATAAGCAGTTCCAGTGTGGGCAACCCATTTTATTCAGGGGTGCAGAGTGGGCTGACAAGTGAACCAGGCTATGGCTATTTTTAAGGTTTTAGTGCCTCAACAAGGCTGTGCTTTCTGCAGAGAGGGGACAAGGACAGCAAAGGCTGGCGCCAACAAAATCCCTTGGAAACTTTCTCACAGACTCTGGGGTAACAGGGCCACTGACCTAAATAAGGGCAGGAATCTGCCCAGTACCAGGAGCTCCTGCTGCCAGGACAGCAGGATTGAGGCCGCTCCTTCTTCCTCTCTGTATAATCAGGCCCCAGTGACATGGAGGCTCCTGTTCCCACCAGCCAGGTGCCCACAGAAAGCTGAGGGACATGGGACCAGGAACTAGCATTTCATCCTAAGAATCCTGAGTGGTGAGTGAACCTCTCTGGGCACGAGGGCTGGGTCAGAGAACCATGCTGGGTGTGCAGTCTACACCTGTGCTGTCCAGGTGAATACTGAGGCAGCCCTGTGTGCAGTTAGAAAACATTCTAGGAGCACTTTTCTAAAAAAAAGTCAGAAAAAACTGGCGACAGCAATTTTAATATTTTTTATTTCACCCAGGGCATCCAAAAATATGAACATTTATGCACACAATTAATGTAAGAATTATTAAGGAAATGTTTTACACTATGTTTTATTGGAGCCTTTCGGAATCCTATATATGGTGAACCATGGAGTTATGACCAGCCTCACCTACAAACTTGGGCTATGACCAGAGTTTTAGTTTTAACTTATGACCAAAGTCTTGAGTTATGTATGACCCAAATGCTGGCCACTTGTGCTTGCAGATGGTCCCAGGCACAGATTTAACCCTTAAAGAGTCCTGGAAGGAACATTAAACATCCTTTCCTGTATGGGGTGAATTGAGAAGTCTTGGCCCAGTGTCTCTCTAAGGACACTGAGATCTGCCCGTGGACAGGAGAGAGACTCAGAGGCCTTCAGTTGGCAACTTGAGTTGCAACCAGCCCTTGGGAACGCATGGAGTCTGCCAGGCAAGGGTGCACTGTGTTTTACTTAACTTTACATAGCATATCTCATATTCACCTGCCACATTTCAAGTGCCCAGGGCCACCTGTGGCTGGTGGCTGCAGGGTCACACAGCAAGTCTACAGCCATGTCACAGGCACCTTGCAGGGTGAGGAAGGGAGGTGGTAAAGATGTGGCTGGGGTTGTGGAATCGTGCATCACTTGATGTAGGGTCCTTACAGCATTCATCTGCCCTTTAAAGATAGCTTTAAAGCATAATTAAGCTACAGATCATAATAATGTACATTTTCGTAGGAGTTTCATACTTCAGTATGTTTCTCCCCTGGAGCTCTTGGCAGGCAGGCACCATTGCTTTATCAAGGGTCCTCTGCTGGCCAAGTAGGACATCTGTACTGCAGACCCCAGAGTGTGGCAGAAGAGAAAACATCGTCCTGCCAGCACCTTCAGATCAGTAGTGGGAGGGGGCTGGGGATATAGCTCAGTGGCATCAGTGCTTGCCTGGCAAGCACAAGGTCCTGAGTTCGAGTCCCTGTACCCCCCCCCAAATTGCAAACAGATCAGTAGTGGGAATACAAGCAGGACTGGGGACGCAAGAGACAGGCTTCATCTCCCTGAGGCAGGCATAAAAGAGGCTGTGCTGGTAGGGCATGGGGTATTCCAGTAGAAGAGGCAGAGGACTTTCTAGGCAGGGGAGGAGTTGGGATGAGCCCAGCACATCTGTTTTCCTTGCCTTTCCCTGATCTCTTTTGTCTCAGTACTAGAGATTGAACCTAGGACCTTTGCACTCACCGAGCTACATCCCTAGCCCTTTTATTTGTAATGTTTTACTTTGAGACAGAGTCTTGTGAAGTTGCCAAGGCTCCCCGTGAACTTCTGATTCTCCTGCCTGAGCTTCCTGGAGTGCTGGGAATCACAGCTTTATACCATCATACCCAGCTCTATGTCAGTTTTTCAAGACAGGTTGGACCACCCGCTTGAGATAGATGTTCCAAAAGGGAATCAGAGCCTGGGACCTGGGAGTAGCTCTTCATCTGGAAAAAACGTGAGGCTCCCGAGGCATAGTCATCAGGCGATAGGTGTGAGGGGCCCAGGGCCCCGGGGCCCAGTTCTGGAAGCTGCTTCAATTCTAGGGTCTCTTCCTGCCTGCAGGAAATAAATAAATAACACCAGTTTGTGTTATTTATTTATTTTTGGTTTTTTGAGACAAGGTCTCACTATGTAGTTCAGGCTGGCCTTGAACTCACAGCGATCCTCCTGGCTTAGCCTCTTGAGTGCTGAGATTACAGGGGTGTACCACCTTGCCCGGCTCTGTGTTGTTTTTATAAACCTGAAATAAGAATATTTTGCATGCAACTCTATGGTGGCATCGGGTAAAATTCAGCAAGAGTGTGTGCATGAATAGCTGTTTAAACTGTGTTTCCAATGTGCTGATCCAGGAAACTGGGGGAGAAGTGACCACTCTGGGAATGTTCCGGACCCCGGCTGTGTGGGCTTTCCATCTGGAAACTGCAGGTTTTAACATGCAGGTCGGGAGCTGGGCTCATGACTTCTGTCCACACAAGGCTGGTGGCCACCACCAGACAGAATAACCGTAGCACCCGGGAGAGGCCTGCTGCCCTCCCGGAAAGGCTTCTCCTCCACACTCAGCAGTTATTTTTATCTGATCAGCATGTTCCTCCTTTCGAAGTGTGAATCCTACTGACCTGAGTGAGCTGTCTGCCTGGCCCAGGGCCACTGGAGCCAGGTTACTGGAGTTCAGCGGGAACCCTGGGCCAGGGCAGCAGAGCCACAGCTCCCCTGTGGTTGGTGGGGCCATGCACACTGACGAGATCCCCAGCTAGGAGACTTCATGCTGAAAATAACCTAGGGCCTGAGTTCCCCCTCTGGCACCCTGTCCATAGCTGGGCTTTCTAAAAGGGTAGGAGAAGCCTGCACATGTCAGATGTTAATATTTAGGAATGCAGAACTAGCATATGGATGGGGCTGGAATGCATCCCAAGGTGTGGGAGGCACTGAGTTCCACCCCCAGCACTGGAAATCAGCAAAAAGGCTTGTGCACCTCTCCTTGGCAGCCTTGATAGGATTCAGGCCCCTGGCGTCAGCCCTGTGCAAATGTGCATGCATGCATGTCTACTGAGCTCACATCTGTGCTGACATCAGGACAGGACAGTGACCAGCACTGGCCCATACCTTCTGTGAATGCAGAGGTCCAAAGTGGCCCCTTGCTGCAGAGGAGGACCCGGTAGATCTTTAGAAACAGGGAGGCTGGGCCTGGGATATAGCTCAGTGCAGTGTCTGCCTGGCAAGTGCATGGTCCTGAGTTTCATTGCTGGTACAAAAAAAGAAAAGAAATAGGAAGGCTGCTGGTCCTGATCTGCTGCTCTACTGCTGAGGCCCGAAAACCTGACTCTTCAGGAAGGAGACAGCTCTGTGGGCTACAACACTGTGCTGTGTGCCCTTTCTGGGTCCGCCCATGGGTCCTGTGTAAAAGTCCTGTGAGCTTGTTCTTCAGAGATGCAGTGTTCCCTGAGGCAGAAGTTGTGCTAGTGTGGTCCCTGGGCTGGGAGAGGGTGTCACCTGGAGGGGAGCTTGTGAGGAGCAGGTTTTTAGGCCCTACCTGTGGCCTGTGGAAGGGGCAGCCTGGAGTTTGTTTTGTTTTGTTTTGGGGACAGGATCTCACTATGTAGTTCAGGCTGACCTTGAATGCACTATGTACCCCTGGCAATCCTTCTGCCTCCTGAGTGCTAGGCTCACAGGTACGGGTCACCATGCCTGGCTTTCTGGGATGTTTTAACAACCCCATTCCAGAAAAGTCTCCCTGCTGCGCAGAAAACCTTGGGGTCTCCCAGTGGAGAGGAGAAGGACAGATTCCAGGGCTGGACAGGGCTCAGCTCTCGTGTATGGCCTTGGGCCAGTTGGGCAACCGGGCTGTGCCTCCTTGCTGCCTTGTGTAGGCTGGGTGTGATTACAGTGTCTGCCCTGTGGGATCACGGTGGGCCATTAATTAAAACCGACAACAAACCGGCTGTGGTGGCACACACCTTAATCCCAGTACTCTGGGAGGTTGAGACAGGATTGCAAATTTGAGCACAGCCTAGGCAACTTTGTGACTTCGCAAGACTCTGTGTCAAAATAAAAAATAAAAAGGGTTGGGGATATGAGTCACCTCAAAGGCCCTGAGTTCAACTCCCAGAACCACAAAACAATTAGACAAGAAGAAAATCCTCTCAACAGTGCTGGCCTGTGGTGGGCAGACAGCGAGTATCTGCTCTAACACATTGAACCAGCAGGTCCAAGTGGATCTGTGTGTGCTGCTCACATCACACTGATGATTCCTCAGCATCCCCACTCACAGGCATTGAGGCCTGCAAAAAATACCCGCAGGGCACCCCAGTTAGCTTGCAGGGGCTGCTCGGTGAAGGACCTCGTATCCCCATCAAAGCTTGGCCCATGGCACTCTTCCTGACTGGGTGCCGCCTGTGGGTGCACAGGGCGTGACATTTTCTCCCTTCCTGCTGTCAGCTGCTATCTGCTTAGCATGGGTCCAGACCCCTTCCTGGTCTGGGGTTTCCTGGAGGCTGCTGAGATTCATCCCTAAGCATTGAGGGCCAGAGGCATGGCAGGGCAGGCAGTCAGCAGTAGATGGTGTATGACCCCTGGCTGTCATTAATGTGCCTCCTGGCCCTGCACCGTCTCCTGCGGGATTTGGGGTTGCCTGCGGCCACCGTAAAACACTGGTAGGGAATCTGGGTGTTGGGAATCCTGGCCACACATCTTTCCATCTCATCATGAATTCTAGGAGCTGGGAGCCCCACTGTGTCCATGCGGATAGCAAAGGTGTAAGAATCAAGTGTGCATTGCCAGCCAGTTGCCATTGGCTGTGTCCCAGCAGGCAAAGCTTGGTCTGGTGGCACCCTGGGCTGCACGTGCAGCCTGATGCATGAAGCCAGAGTGGGGGTTGATCTTCCTCCCCGGCTTCCCTCTTGGCTGCCCTGCTGACCTTCCTCTGCCTCTCAAAGGCTCTTTGCCCATAGGCTCCAGGCCACTTGGCAACAAGCTGTAGGGTCAGGCTTTCTGTCTCTTGTCCTCCCCTCTGGTGGGCAGCTATGTCCCCGTGTCCCAGAGGAGGGAGGGCTCGGTCGCAAGACTCCAGCTCAGCTGGAGAGAGTGGGTGGGGCCATGGAGAATGCTGGACTCACGGTCATCGAGGGTGGCTTCTTAAGGCCCCTCCTGATGCCCCAGCCCTGCTCGCTCTGCTTTCCTGTGCTGAGAAGGGCTGGAGCCGAGCGAGCAACAGGGCTCCTTTGCCCTGTGAACTGTGTGCATCTGCCCTGCCTGAGCGGGGTCCCTGCTGGGCTTCCCGCTGTTGTAGTCTCTCTTACAGCACATTTCCAGCCCTCAGCCCTGCAGCATCTCCTCAGCACACAGTTTCTGACAGCACGGTCAGATTCCTTTCCTTCCCTCCCGCTCTGGTGGCCTCATCTGTGTAGCTGCACGGTCCCCACAGGGTCCTGGGGAACACCCGCCCACGCCTTCCTGTCCGTGTGCACGGAGCAGCTTCACCCCTGCGCACACGGAGACAGCGCAGCCTTACCTTCACCCCTGCGCACACGGAGGCAGTGCAGCCTTACCTCCTGCCCCGGGAAGCCAGGCGATGGCCTGCCCCGGCCCTGGCGGTCTTGTCTGCTCTGTTGTCCCACGCCTTCTGGTCAGGGGCCCTCCTGGGTGAAGTCACACCTGGTGCTGTCTTCCTGATGGTGGGACAGGTGTCTCCCACCTGCACTGTGGGAGCTCTGCCCACCCCTTCTGTGGGGTTCCGAGGCAGGTGGTCCTTGGGATGTATCTGAAGGATCCTGGGGACCCTCCTTGGAAGATGCTCCAGGGTCTCTGGGTAAGACATGACCTCTGTTAAGTGAGTTACCCGCCTTGGATGGCCGGTTCCCCCATAGACAGCATCAGAGGCACCACAGGGTGCCTGTGTCTTCTTGTGACCCCAGAGCTACAGCTCTGTCGCTGTGGGGGTGGGGCACCACGGAGCACTGCAGACAGGAGCTGGAACAGTGTGAGTTATCCCCCCTCGGGCCTGCGGGTCGGAAGCCTGAGATGAAGGCAGGGCAGGGTCTGCCATGGCCTAGGGAGGCCGCCCCTCCTTCCTGTACCCCTCATGGACTTTCCTCCGGCATCCTGTGGCCACATTTTCTCCTCTGCTAAGGACAGAGTGCGTGTGGGACCCTGGCCACTGACGGCCTCCTTCTGCCCTCATTGCTTCTTCAAAGGCTTCCTTTACATAGCGCATGGTTTCTCTTAGATGAGAAACTTACCACAGAAATAAAGGAGAAGAGGTGGAAACAAGAAGGAACACTTCAGAGCCGGGCACAGCGGCGCACGCCTGTAATCCCAGCACTCGGGAGGCTGAGGGAGGAGGATCATGGTGAGTTCGAGACCAGCCTGTGCTACAAAGTGAGCTCAAGGCCAGCCTGAACTGTGCAGCGAGACCTTGTCTCAAAGAGAAAAAAAAAAGGAGGAAGGTTTCTCCGAGGTGGGGATGGGGTGCGGGGAGAGTAAGGGATTGAAAATGGCCGAGCTGTTATGTACTTGCAGCACGTGTATAACGGCTCAAATGGAAGCCACTGTGATGGCAGGCATGCGCTAAGCGAAGAGAAAAGACTTTTTCTCTAAATCTGGTCACAGTCAAAGTGATGGGGTCAGGGCTTCCTGTAGGGACTTTTGAGGGACCCGGTTCCTTCACCTCATGACGCCCACCAGAGAGTTGTTTCAGGAAAGGGCACCTCCAGGTGGCTGTGCTCACTAAGGGGAAAGCGGAGCCCCTGGGAGGGCTGGGTTGGGGAGGGAGCCCCCGGAGAAACACACAGTAAATGTTTCTTGTCCCGTGTTCATTCCCCCACTAAGAAAGGGAGCAGACAGAAGCCTGGTCCACTCCCATGTCCTCTGCACCTGGCACATACAGAAGCTCTGTAAATGTTTGTTGAGTGAATATGTGAAAGGATGAGAGGAAAACATAAGTGCACAGTAATTAAAATAGCAATTGGTAGATGAGGAGAGAAACAGATGAAAGGAACAGAACAGTATTTCAAAAGCCAGTCATGGCAGAACCTCAGGAATACCATGGGGAGAAGGGGCAGGTAATTCCGTCAGTGACCAGTGCAAAATAAAGCCTTCCCTCACACCATGTATGAAAACTTCTGACCAGACATTTGATATTAAACCTTGGGGAGAAACTAAGAAAATAGATGAGGATGCCTTCTTTTCTAGAGCAGAACTGGGTTTTTTAACACAGAATAGTAACTGAGTGTGGTGGTACACTCCCATAATCCCAGCACTTGGGAGGCTGAGGCAGGAGGACTGCCGCAAATTTGAGGCCAGCGTGGATTATACTGTGCATTAATTAGTTCAAGGCCAGCCTGAACTATATAATGAGATTCTGTCTCAAAAAAACCAAAACATAAATAAAGAACAGAAAGAACAGTGGATCCAGCTGCTTTAAAAAATTAACTTTTGTGCATTACAAGCACTAGAAGCAAACTTTGAAGTCAGTATATAAAAATTGTCTTGTGATGGAAAAGAAATTTCAACTGTTTAATATAGATACTACTTATATAAATAGAGAGGGGAAAACATTTATATCTGGATAGAAAAAAAGTAGCCAAAGGAAAGATATATGTCATGCACTGAAGAATTACAAGCAGCCAAGTAACTAGGAAAAGTGTTTAATTTGTTGCTACTCAGAGAAATGCAAAGGAAAATGTAATCTCTTTGTCTATCAGGTAACCCAGCAGGGCTTATGTTCAAAAGCCACTTTCCACAATTGCTGGTGGACAGGTGGCTAGAAATGGTTTCTCTGGCACACAGTTTAAAGACGTTTAAATATGTACAGAGAGAGTAAATGCAACTCCAGAAATCCAGTTTAAGGAAGTAGTGAAAATACATCCAATATTTTTGCAAAGATATTCATGCAGCATAAGTCAAGAAAATGTGTAAAAAAAAATCTATATACCCTCCAATAGAGAAAGTAGTGAATTATGGTAGAAACACATGGAAAATATCATTCAGCTATCAAATTTTTAAAGAATATTGAATGCAACGGTTTTTAACCTTTATTGCATTGTTCTCGCTTATGCCCTGTGGGCTAACGCAAGTCACATGACCATGCCAGACTCGCTGGGCACAGAGGGGCCAGCAGTGTAACCAGGCACTAAACTGCTGATGGTCTGGCTGCAGTTCCTGAACCCAGGAGCACAGAGACACGCAGCTGTGGACAGCCCTGCCAGTGTAGTTTCAGAAGTTATCCTCCAGCTTGCTCCGTGTGTTTTCAAATTTTCCTGTAATGAGCAGGAAAGTTACAATGATACGTTTCAGCCTCATAAGTGAAAAGAATGTCATGAATTCTGGTGTGGCTCTGGGTCTAGGATCCTGGAGTCAGGAGGCCATTGGATAGATGGGCATAACTGGTGTGGGCGGCGCTTTTAGATGTGATGAATAAGATGAGGAGTGGGTGTGCTAAGAATAGTGTAGGCTTGCTTGGATGGCGAGGGGGCATGGGGTAGCTTTGCTCAGAAAATCTGGTCTCACACGGAGTGTTTTGAAGCTCCGCTGTAGCATCATGGCTGGAGATCCAGTGGGCCGAAGAGAATTAGGCTTGAATCACAGGGCATTGCTGCGCTCAAGATGTGATTTGTGGGAGTATCATGGGGAGGGGAGGAAGGAGGACAGGGCATAGGCGCTCGAGTTCACCCACATCAATGGCCCCAGCAGGAGAGATGCCAGGTCTGTGTCAATCCAGACACTGTGTCCCTGTGACTTTATTCCCAATGCCCTCTATGTCCACAGCCCCAGTTGCGCCCCACCGTAGGGTCTGAGCATCCTGGGCTTCTCTTTGGCCTCCCGTAACCATGTGTGTAGCAGGTTGTGGGTGGGTGGGTGAGTCCTTGATGCCAGCCTACCAGCCCCCAGAGGGCAGGCCAGGCTCTGTCGTGTTCTCTTATTGATCCCTGGTGTCCAGCGCACTGTGGCCTAGGCTTCCTTCAAAGCTGGGTGTATAAAGCCAGCCAGGGAAGGAGGACGGAGAGGTAGGAAGAGGATTCTGGAATGTTTTAAGAGAAGACACAAGCCTCGGAGCCAGTGACTAGATCTTGAAAGGGGGAAACAGGTCCCGAGGAAAAGGAATGTGATCCATCTGTCAGGAGCACACACATCCTGATTGGGCTTGGAAAAAAAGAGCAGGAACTCTTCTGGGTTGGGGGGAACCACAAAGAGGATGGGACGTCTAGAAGGGTGGATAAGACACATAGCAAAGTACGCATCATGGCTTGAGGTCACCTGTGATGACGGCTCTCGGGCAGTGATATTTGACTACTCAGAGTGTCCACAGGAAGTAGATGTCCAGTGTGGGAAAAGAGGTTGTGCCATCTGGTCCTATACCACTCTCCCACTGAAGCCACTCTGTGCCCCCCAGAGAGCTGGGTAGTACTGCCCTCCCCTCTAGCACTCAGGGACCACCCCTCAGACTCTGTCAGGTGAAATCTAAAGTATTATTGTTAGTTTGCTATGATACCTGAATTCGATGAATCTCAAAATACTTAGTGACTTAGAATCCATCTCCTCTGAGAACTTGTTGGAAATGCAGATTATCAGGCCACACCTGGGACCTGCTTAAGATGACAAGTGTGAGTGTGGGCCCAGCAGGCTGTTTTAAGTCCCTTCTGCAGGGAGTGTTCACCAAGCCTGCAGAACTGATGTCCTACTGCAGAAGCCTGGCATGGTGGTACACACCTGTAATCCCAGCACTCTGAGAGGCTGAGTCAGAAGGGTGGTCAAATTTGAGTCCAGCTGGGGCCATTTAGTAACTTAGCAAGATCCTTTCTCAAAAAGAAAGGGCTGGGGATGTAGCTCAGTGTGAAGTCCAAGGGGAAGAAAAAACCCCACTATAACTCAATAGCTGCTAGAACTACCTAGTTCTGGCTGCCAAGTAGGCAGGATCCTCCAGCAGGCGAGGATGTTCCCTCCCACTCCTTGGAAGTCATCTGTGGGAATCCTGCTCTGGAATTCCCTGAGCTGGGAGAATCAGGGCCCCTGACACAGGACAGGTTCTGCCAGGTTGCAGGCAGCGTGTCTGGCCAGCCGGCCGGCCTGTCATCCGTACACAGCTTCCGGGCCAACAGGACCCTGCCCCACACCCTCAGAATGTGCTGTGTTAAACTGCAAGGACCAGTGGGCCTGAGCTATAGGCTGGCTGGGGTCTAAGCTTTCCCACAGAAGGGCTGGATTCACAGCAGTGGCTTCTGGAACCTGTGGCTTTGGTGATATTGTGAGATCCTGCCCCTAATGTAAACCAGACCCCAACCCCCAGCTGCAGCTTTCTTATGACTGCCTCCCGCCGGGTCATGGGCCCCTAAATGCACCTTGGGAAATGAGAGCCGGCTGGCAGAGGCCAAGCTGCCCAGGCTGTTAAAGGGCTTCCTTTACTTCTAGCTGCCAGCTGTGGGCACCAATTGCTGGAGATGCATCGAGGTTTTTCTGCAATGCGAGGCAGAGGTACAGAGACTCAGAGCCCAGCTGGACACTGTGTCTGAGGCTGACTCTTTCTCCCCCTCCTTCCCTTTCCCTCCATCCAGCCCAGCTTATTCAATTTTGTCTTTTATCTATGTATTTGTGTACATCTCTTTTAAGCTCACATATTTAATGACATGGAGTCATGCATCTCTTACTAATAATGAGCAACATTATTTGAAGACAATTTAAGAATAACAGAAAATAGTTTATGCAATATGATTAGAATGTTATAAACTATATATATATCCAGTTTTAAAAGATCTGGGGTACATATCAAGGGTATATGTTAATGGCAGTTCCTAGGTAGCAAGGTTATGCTTGGTGTTTTATTCTTTTTTTTTCATTTTCTAAATTTTCTGCCAAAAAATAAAATTCTACAAAATTTTACTTTGTAGAGGGCTTATTTGAAACTAAATAAAAGATTTCTGTGAAATAGGACCCCGTGACCACTGCTCCACGGCGGCTCCCCGTGTAGCCCGTAACTGGTGTATGTGATTGGGAGGGCAGAAGCTTTGACCTTTGCTGATTAATGAGGCCATTGCCTGGGACATGACCCGGGGGTGAATTTTGTCTGGTTTAAAAGGAAGAGAAACCTCTCGGAGAGGCAAGAGGTCAGCTTTGAAAGCCAGAGGAAGAATTTTGGCAGGAGGCTACATTTGGATCCACAGACCCTGCATTGTGTCAGATCATTTTCTAATTTCCAGTGTACTCTGAAAGAGGAAACCCCTTTTTCACTTCTCTGCCCTTGTTGATCACACTTACTCTTTTCCAGAAAAATAAAATGAGTGACAGAGTTCTTATGGCAGTGATAGTCTGCACCTGGAAAAAGCAGTCGTGAGCGCAGCGGGCCATGGGGAACACCAGGCTTTGGATTGAACCCAGGGCCTTGGCACTGAGCTATATTCCTAGCCTTTCTCTCAGGTTTTATTCTGAGATGGGATCCCACTAAATTCCCCAGGCTTGGCTCCTACTTGTGGTCCCCCTGCCTCAGCCTCCCATGGTGCTTGGGTTATAAGTGTGGGTCACCAGACTCGGCTGGTCCATTTCCTTCTCAGATGCAGGGTGTGGAGCAATCATTGTGCTGAGTCCTGTATGAGAAACGCAGTGAGCACCCTTCCTGCCTAGAAAGATGTGCCGAGAGCTGGTGTTAGGACTGCCCACTTCATCGTGCCCCATGGGCTTCGGATAGGAGCAGGAGAGCAGGGAAAGGCCAGGAAGCTTTCCAGGGGCGCAGGGGAGGGGGCGATGGAAACTTTGTCCAGCTGCTCCCGAGGCCCTGGAGGGCTGGTGTCTGGCAACGGGCCTCAGCAGCTCCTCGGAAACCAGGTGGAAGTGCCTGGCGCCAGCTTCTTGTGGGTTCAGGAGCCGGAGCTCCGCCCCAGTGCACTCCGAGATGCGCCTGACCAGGATGGAGGAGGGTGTGATTCGACAGACCTGTGATACTGTGCTGGGCACAGCGTATGTGTAGTGGGTCCGTCTGTTCCAGGTTTGGTTCCATGAACTTTGCTGTAGTTTTAAAATGTTGGGAACATGAGGGCAGCTAGCAGGGAAACAGCAGCAAAACCTATACACATACACATTTACATAAACAAACAAACTAGAGAACAAAGAATTCTCTGTGAATTCCCGAGTGCAAAGGGAAAGGACTGAGAAAACCCCAAACTCCTCATAATGGAGCTGGTGCTAAAGGCCGGCAGGGGAAGAGGGAGGCAGCAGCTTTGCCGCCCCGGGTGAGGCGGTGGAGAATCGGCACCATCCCCACCGTGGATACCGAGGCCCCTCTGTTCTCTTTGTTTCCTCCCCCTCCGGAGGGAAACCAAAGACTGGCCAAGGGGCCACGGGGGGGGGGGGTGCAGCTCATAAAGTAATCGGTGTGCGGGGCGTGGGGCTACTTCTTGGGTGGAACCATGCTGCCACATTAAGGGGAAAGTCTCAGGTCCCTAGATGTCCCCAGTCCCCAAGGGTCAGGGAGGTGAGTCCTACTGAGGGACAGCTGGGCTCTGGCGCCATCACCACATGGATTAAGGATGACCAGACAGCACCTCCCGGGCGTTTGCTGTGAGAAGGGGCATCTGGGACGGAGCGGGCAGGTGCCTGTGAGTCCTGAGCCTCGTGTGATGACGGTCCTGCCCTTACTGTGTGGGTGAGCTCTGCAGCCTGTGTCTCTAAAGCAAAGCTAAAACCAGGCCCAGTGGCCCGTACTGTAATCGCAGCACTCTGGGATGCTGAGGCAGGAGAGACTGCAAGTTCAAGAGCGCCCTGAGAAACTGAGTGAGACCTTGTTTCAAAATAAAAAATAAGAAATGGCTCAGTGAGAAGGTCTTGGGATCAATCCTTATGTGGGAATAGGGGAGGAGCCAATGACTGTGAGGCCGGCAGAGAGCCAGTGTTCTTGATGTGTGGTGCAGTGTATGAGGTGGTGGCTGAGTGAAACACAGCGCTTTCTTCTCTGTCCTCCTGATAGCAGACTTACAGCTAAACTGGATTCTGAAAGGAATGATCAGAGTAAGAGTTTCACTCTTCAGTTTAAAATGATTTGATGAAGCTGGGCGTGGTAATGCACACCTGTAATCCCAGCACTCAGGAGGCTGAGGCCAGAGGATCATTGCGAGTTTGAGATCAGCCTGGGCTACAAAGTGAGCTCAAGGCCAGCCTGAACTGTATAGCAAGACCCTGTCTCAAAAAGACTAAAATAAAATAAAATAAAATGATTTGATGTTTAATGTATTTTCAGCATTTTCTGTCTCCTCTCCTGGAGTTGTGGCCCTTGCCCTTTGGTAGAGGGACTCATATTTTGAATAAATATCCAGCTTTAAGAGTATTTAAGGAGCTAGGCATGGTGGCGCGTACCTATGATCTCAGCACTGGGGAGGCTGAGGCAGAAGGATCCTTGTGAGTTTGAGACCAGCCTGGGCTGCAAAGTGAGCTCAAGGCTAGCCTGAAATGCAGTGAGACCCTGTCTCAAAAAGAAAAAAAAAAAAGAAGAAAGTATTCATGAACCAGTTCTATCATATGGGTTGAGCACCCCTAGTCCAAAAATCTAAAGTGCTCCAGAATCCAAACTTTTTGGTGGGGAGGCGGGCAGTGCTTGGAATCACACCCAGGGCCTTCACACTGAGCTACATCATCAGCGCTTTTGTTTTTATTTTTTTGACATAGGGTTTGCTAAGTCACTACATTGCCCAGGCTGGGCTTGAATTTGCAGTCCTCCTGCCTTGGCCTCCCAGAGTGCTAAAATTGCAGGCATGCACCCTCATGCTAGCTCAGAATCCAAAACCGAACACTGATGCCCCCAGGAAAATTCCACAATCTGACCCATGGAGCAGGTTGTAACTAAAACACGCACACACTGAAAACATTTTACAAAGTTATCCTCACGCTATGTGGATCAGGCATACGTGAAACCTAAATGAATTTCTTTGAGTCTTGCATCTCCTCCCCTAGATATCTCATTATATATACACAAAAAGTCCAAAATTAAAAAGCAGCAAACCCCAAGTCTGAGATGCTCCTGGTCCCAAGCATTTCAGATGTGGAATACGAAACCTGTGTATGTTTTGCTTATTGTCTGTGTCCTCATTCAGTTTTAGAGCATGAAGACAAATAGAACTGTGTTGTCTTACTCAGCTCCAGAAAAGTTAAAACAAATGATTTCCATTTCTCTGAGGCAGAGTAGCTTGAACTGACCTGGAATTTGAAGTGTTGACTGCTAAAGACTGTGATTAAATTTTGATGTCAGGGACACAGCCAGCCCCAGCACCCGGCGCTTTCAGCAGCAACCCCAGGACCATTTTGAGGCTGCCGGCCAATCCCTTAGAACCTATTTTTGAAGTGGTTAAATACCACTTACCTGTTGTTAAACCTGTTTGGTTTGGAGGAATGAAAGCCTTAGATTCTTCCCAGTTCTAAAGAAGGTGCGAACTGTTTATCCCGTCAGTCCGTTTCAATTCAGAAAGAACATTACTTGCAAACCTTTATGGGAGTACCGGCCCTAGACTAGGAGGAGTACACTTGGTGAACCTATCAAATGGTTAGAGTCACTGTGCTGATTTTACAAGGAGAGAGCCCCACCTCTGATCTTGTAGCTGTAGGGAGCAGCTCTTCCCCCTGATGTTTCCATGGCCTCTGGCCACACTGGCACCTGTGTACATGGTCATCCGCATCCCTGATCCTTCCTTAGTGTTTGTAAATTCCTCACTGTGAAATGCACTATATGATTTGTGATTTGTTCCTTTTATAAATATATAATCGAAGTGCTACATGTTGTATAATTATTAATTTGTTGCATACCCTGCCTATCCCACCTGTTCAGGCTCCTGTAATAAGATACCATAGACTGGGTGGTTTATAAACAACAGAAATTTATTTCTCACGATTTGGTGGACTGGGAAGTCCAAGATCGAGGCACCAACAGATCGGTCCCTTGTTCACAGAGGACGCCTTCTGGTGGTGTCCTTGAGTGGTGCAGGGCAGGTGGCTTTGGGGTCTTTTCTAGAGGCATCTCCCACTTACAGTGTGGCTAGTTCCTCTGCAACAAAGTGAATACTACAATAAAGCCTGTCACACAATTTTTGTGTTTTCCCAGTGCATAGAAAATTGGTTTACACTACACTGTATCCTACTGAGTGCAATAGCATAATGTTTTGGGTTTTGTGTGTATGTGTGTCTGTGTGCATGCACACGCACGCGCTGGAAATTGAACTCAGGACCTTGCATTTGCCAGGCAGGCACTGTACCACTGAGCTATATCCCCGGCCCCAGCAATAGCACAATGTTAGAAAATATACAGACTTTACCTGGTGTGGTGGCACATGCCTATAATCCCAGCAGTCAGAAGGCTGAGGCAGAAGGATTACTGCAAGTTTGAGGACAGCCTGAGCTACAAAGTGAGTTCAAGACCAAAACAAAACAAAACAAAAGTATAGACTTGATTTAAAAGTACTGTGTTGGTAAGAACAGGCTAATTAGCATCTGAGCCTTCAGTGGGTCATAATCCCTTTGCCCACAGAGGGTCTCGCCTAGACCTTGACGCCACTGACAGGCCGGGGTGTGGTTACTGAAGCCAGGTGGCTGTGGGCTGTTCTTAAATAAGATAGCAGTACTAACTTGTCCTCTCATGGAGGGTTTCTCTGTGACATGTGATGCTGTCTGGTAGCATTTTACCCATAGACCATCTTTCATGATTAGTCATTCTCCCTTGTGCTAGTTGATTGTCCCAGTTGGTGCCCCACTGGGAGGTCAGACCTCACTCTTTGCTTAAGTGTTTCAGTAATGTGTATCTTGTGCAGGCAAAAAAATGAACAAAACATTGGAGTCTCCTTCTTACATCCTGCAGCTGCTTTATCAACCGAGATTTTGTGGTGTGAGAAAGCCTCTGTTGTCTGTGCAGCAATGTCTGCAGTGTCCTCCCCAGGAGTGGATAGAGTCCATCCTGAGAAACAAACTCCTTTGCTCCTCTGTGAGAAGCAGCTCTTCGTCTCTGGAAGTTCTGTCCTGAGATCACAACGGTTCAGTCCCATCTCTAGGCACCTCTTCCGGTTCTAGTTCCTTTGCTGTTTCCACCACATCTGCAGCTACTTCCCCCCCTGAAGCCTTGGACCCTCCAAAGTCATCCATGATGATTGGAATCAACTCCTCCGAGCTCTTGTCAGTGTTGACACTGTGACCTCCTCCCAAGAGTTATGAATGTTCTCCATAGTGTCTGGAGTGTTGAATCCTTTCCAGAGATTTCCAGCTCACTCTGCCCCATGTCCACCAGGGGAGTCCCATGGGGAGCAGCTAGTGCCTCACCAGATGAGCGTCTTCAGTAACAAACCTGGAAGTGGAAGTGACTCCTTGGTCTGAGGGCTGCTGTGTTAGCAGCCTAGCGCCTCGTTGGAAGGGAGTCATTTCTGTCTTGGGGAAGAGCCGGAAGTCACAGAGTAGCAGATCTGGTGAATAAAGTGGATGAGGATGCATTGTAATATTTTCGTGGACAGAAATTGCTGTGTTTGCATGAATCCAGGACACCAAGGCAGCCACCGAAACACGTGAAAAGGGCTTCCAGACCTGCTTCAGAAAGTAGCCAGAGCAATGGAATGAGTGTGTGTTTGAAGCAGGGAGGAATCTTTCGAGGAGGAGTCATGTCAATGTGACTTTTACTATAATAATGTTTAAAATGTTTTATTTAAACATTCACACCTCCTGTTTCTTCCCACACCTCATATCTGTTGCATACCATCGTATCTCAGGCCCCATCTCCTCTGTATACATGCAGTGGGAAGGCAAAGTGCAGGAGTCAGTCCTCAGAGGAAGGACGCCGGAGTGAGTATTGATCACAGTCTCTCCTGGTACTCTCTGTCCCGAGACACACGCATCTCCAGAATTGGAGGTTTATCCCTGAGTACTTTGTAGACCTCATTCTCTTGTCTGTGTCCCCAGGCCCTCAGACCACCAGGGCAGTTTGCCTCTCCCTCGCCCTACTCTCCCTCATTGTCCACGGTGCCTCCCCTCCCACGCCCTTCGCAGTCCCTTCTGGACCTCACTGCGCCAGCTGCGCTCCAGCTGGATAAGTTGTTTCCCTCAAGCGTCCTGCCTTGGCGAGGAGCTTGCTTAGCAGACACCAGTTGCACACATTCAGGGTGATCCCAGGTTACCTGTCTGACCTGGGGCTTGCCCCTGAAGCTGTCTTTCCTTGAACTGCATCCCATGTGTCGGCAGCTTCTGTGTGATTTGCCTCCCTTTTCCAAGCATAGGCAGAAATGAAGGTTGCAGTTCATTGTAGCTCTCACCTGGGAACTAACCAGAGCATGCTGAGCAAGCTGCAGGCCACCAACGGCTGTGTCCCTTTGGCCAGCTTGCCTAGTCCCTGCTGGAACCATGGAGGTCCTCAGGAAGGCACCCCTGCACTCGGGCATGCGCCCAGGCAGCACACTAGCTCTCTTTAGCTCTCCAAGGGCAAGGATTGATTTGTGTTTGTTTTGTGCCCTGACACATGGCACAGATTCTAAAATGCAGCAGGTCTTCAAGGGGTGTTTCTGGAATTCTCAGAAGGAAGGAGGAGGGAGGGATAAGTTGAAAATGAGCTATGAGATGTACTTCCAAGGCCAGGAGTTAGATGATGTCAAATAGAAGATCTGCTAAGTAGGTCTCTTGCTCGTTCCTGTGTATGAAATTTCCTCCTGGGAAGTACCTGATGAGCTCGAAGTATCTGATATCATAAACACTGAAATAAGTACCACAAACTTGAAGAGTGTCCAGTACCCTAGGAATGACATGAGGATAGTTACATAACAGGAAACACCCGAGGATGTTCTCTAAGACGGCAGCTCGCAGGAGGAGGCACAGCTTGTAGAGAGAACCAGTGGAGCAGCAGCTCCCAGCAACACCCACGGTTCCCATTTTGAAACTCAGGCTCTGTAGATTTTGGTCTCTTGTCAACTTCTCTCCCCCTACCCGTAAAGCCGCCCCATTTCAGGTCTGGGGTTTACTAGGATGAAAGCATCTATTTTTTCTGCCTTCCCCGTTCCCCTTCCCATTAGTTCTATTTGATGTTGGTTTTAGGGCAGATGAGAGATGGGTTATGGTCACATTTAGTGGCAGCTTGTTAGGTGTCAAGAAGGATTCTGGGGTTGAATCAGAGTTAGTTCGGGGGAAGTTCTGCGGATGGAGCCAGAGGTGGTACGAGGAAGCGATATGTGAGCCGGGGGTTTGCGATTCCTGTCCGAGCGCAGGGAGTGGCACCTTTCATCTTGTTACCTAAATAAGAGTCAACTCAAGTTATTTTAATTTCACTTTCATCCGCAGCCTAAAACTGTAGGGTTTCAGATCATGTTCCGCAGTGGTTTGAACTCCAGAGAGGAAGGGAGCGGTAAATGTAACAGTGCTCCAAACGCTTCTCAGACCTGTTGCTATCTGATATCTGATTCTAAATTCATGACCTCCGAAGGGGCAGCAATAAAAGGCTATTTTTAAAAATCCCTCCAAAAGGAAGGAAGGGAAAAAGAAAAACATATATTTACACACAAGATAGTTAAGATATTTATGCAGCTGCTTTCTCTTAGTTCATTGAAAAGGTTTGTGCTAATATTGTTTGGACAAAATGTCATGCCTGTATCTTGTACTCTGAATAACTACTATGAAGACAGCAATGCACAATGTATTAATTATTGTAACTCTCCCACTAACCTGTCTTGAAATTCTGTTTTATTGTTATTTTTATGGGTTTTTTTCTCTTTAAAAAAAAAAAAAGGTTCCTCCAATGTCAGTATTTTCTGGTGGTTATTTCAGAGCCAGTGTAATCTTCTGAAATCTGAGCTACAACTGCATAGCATCAAAGTAGCTGCGTTGCTCTCTGGATTGCTAACCTGGAGTCTTTGATTTGCGTACGGGGAATGGGAATGTGCTAAGGAGTGCCAGTGGCCTGGACCTGCCACCAGGAGGATTTCATCAGCGCCAGTGACTCACACACCCACACACAGCAACCACCATCACCGCATATCCATCCAGGTGTCCTGTTTGAGGCAGTCTTTTTTTGATGGAGAAGCTAAAGCCTGGCCTGTGATTTTTAGTTATTGTGGAAAAGCTGTGAAAACATCTTAGCCTAGCCAGCAAATTCTTCTTGAATGCTTTCCATGTGCAAACGTATTTGTGAACCTCCACGCTTGGAAGGAGACAGGGCAAAATCACCCCAACAAATAAATACTTGAAAGATACCACTTGGTGCATCAAGGAAAGTACAATGTTGGGAACAAGGATAGTGTTTCCCTTGGTGTCTGTGGAGGTTGCTTGAAGGAGCTGGCGTTCACATTTCAACCAGGGTATGATGATGAGATGGGGTTTGTGTTGTAATGCTTGGGGAAAACCCTTCCGACCCAGAGAAGCAACAAGAGCAGACCTGTCCAGTGCTAAGAGGGAAAGCTATTGAGCCAGGAGCAAAGGGAGGACCCAGAGACCTGTTCTTTCTGATGTTTGCTCAGTTATGGTCATTGATGGTGGTTTATTATAACCTTGTAAATATTCATTGCCCTTCCTGGAGCTGATGTTTTGCATTTGGTAGGATGTACTTAACTGTCCAAGAGAGTGTGAAGAATTACGCAAGTTTAAGGCAAGCCACTCTCTGACACTGTCCCCTAGAGGAAGCTGTGAGGTCCAGGAGGGGCCGTCTCTGCTCTGCAGAACCGTGCAGGCTGGTGGGTTGGAAACTGTGGAACCAGAACCAGGGACCCCATGCATGTTAACCAGGTCGGTAGGGAGTATCAAGACTCTCACTGAAGGACCAGAATCTCACCTGTCCTCCTGTGTGCTGGGTAGCATTTCCTACCTGGCCCCTGCCAAGGCCATCTTGGTCCCTCTGAGAAGCCTCCTGTGACCTCCTTGGGGCTATGCCCCATCCACACTTCCGTGTGTCCACTCAGCCTACTGCACAGGTATCCCCATCTGGCTGGATTTCCCAAGGTGTTGTGAGCTCCTTAAGGCGGGTGGTTACCATCAGAACTCAGCCACCTGCACCCAGTAGATTCCTCTTTGCTGAGCCAGGGTGCGGCAGGACAAGCCCTCCTAGACGCAAGGACTCTAGCTGTTTGCTCATGATGCACCCAAAGGACCCCAGTGAAGATCTACATTGGACCTGGTAACTGTTTTCTTCTTCATGCTCTTCTAAATCAATTCAAATGCTTCGACTGAAGTGACTACCAATTACTGTTTGAGTACTTTCGGTGAAATGTGCACAACAAAATCTACCGTATTAACCATTTTTGTGTGACCAGTTCTGTGACATGGAGCGTACATTACTATGTAATCATCACCACCATCCATCTCTAAAATGTTTTCTTTATCCCAAACTAGGAAATTCCATACTCGTACAACAATAACTCTCCATTTTCCCACTTCCAGGCCACTGGAAAGCATATTTTGCTTTCTGCCTCTGTTCTCTTGACCACTACGTGCCTAGTGTAAGCAGAAGTATGCATTGTGTGCCATCTTATTTCTTGCAACATAATATCTTCAGGGTTCTTCCAGGTGGTAGCATGTGTTAGAATTTTCTTCTTTTTTAAGGCAGTGCCATATATGCATTGACTATTATGTGCTACATTTTTCTTATGAATTTATTTGTCAGTGGGTTGTACCCACCTTTTGGTTAATAGGAATAAGGTTGTTAGGAGCAGTGGTGTGCAAATATCTTTCCAAGTGTGTGCTTCCAGTTCCTCAGGGAACAGACTGAAAACCACAATTGCTAAGTCATTTGGGAAACTCACTTTAAATTTTTGAGACATTTTAATTTTTTTGGAATGGTTGTTTGATTCGAGTCACAGGTCACCATGGGATGGGCGGTGCCACAGAAATACAGGCTGAGATGTCACGCTCATGACTTGGGTGATGCTGCTTTGGTGGTGCAAAATGATTTCAAGTGTGGTTTCCTTTTCCTTTACAGCATCAAGCTCCTAGCTGTGCAAGAACTACTTGACAAAGAGGCTCTGGAAAAGGTAAATGTTTTGCCCTGCCTGCCCTACTTTTACAAATAGACCAGAGTGCTGCGCACGGGGAAAAAATCCATTCTCTGTCACCAGAGACAGCGTGTGCTGCCAAGGCGGTCAGTTATTTTCTGTTCCTGGCAGAAGTTTCATGTAAACTACCCCATCTTGCTCATGTTCCACCCATACCTCCTGGGCTTCTTAGGGCTACATGACCCAAGCCTGGCCCTGAGAGCCACATTCTAGAGAGGGCATTCGTGCTTCTAAGCCCCAGTCGCGGAGGCCTCGGTGTGCCAGGCTCTGTGCCTGCCCTTTGTGCCCTCTGCATGGTGCCAATTACTGTCTGGGGATGTGGGTGACGGGGGTGAGCCCAGCAAGGCTCATTACTGGCCCCAGGCAGCTGAACTAATGGAAGAGTGCTGCTGGACTCCCGTGGTTCCACTTCCAAAACTGGCACTTTTCTGCTCAGCAAGCAGGTTGGTGAGTTTGTGTCCCCTTTAGGCTAATCTTGAGACTGAGAAATTTCCTGCCCACTGCTGACTAGTGCTTGGCAGTGGCCTGGAAGAGACTTCCAGTATGTCTCTGTTTTCTGTGTTCAAGGCCAGTCCTAAACAGGACTGTTTGCTGGTTGGGATTCTAGTCCAGTGTGTTAAGTGGGTTGGGCTCTGCAAGCAGCCTGGACAGGCCCATGGGAGGCCACGCCCCTGTGCCTCCCCAGGAAAACCAGGCTGTTCCCCGTGGTCACTCAGGGCTCAGCCTGATGATACAGCTCTGGGTATTAATTACAATCTGTAGTGCTGACTTACAAGTACACGGTAAGAGAAAAGCACCCAAAAGCTATTTCTTTAAAACGTTTGGATTAGTGGTCAGTCCATTGGCACTCAAACGAGTCAAGTCTTTAAAATCAGCACCAAGAAGTGATGGGAGGGGGTGAGGGGAACCCAAGCTTGGGGTTAGAATTTTATGTCCTCAGTCTCTCTTCCATCCTAGGTGACACAAAGGGGCCACTGCTGCTGACCTCAGAGAGGCGAAAGACAAGCAAAAAAGCTAGTGCAGCAAAAGGGCTTCCCAAATGCCAAAGCACTCTGCTCATATTAATTCTTAATTACTTATATTAATTCTTAATATGCATTCGGCCCTTAAAGCCTTCCAGGTCTGGCTATAAAATTGATCCATGAGCAAGATGACAACATCGGATGCAGCTGGTAGGTTAGATATTATATCAGTGTGAACCTCTCCTGAAATTGATCCCTTGCCTGCGATCCTGTAAGACCATGGCCTTGCTCTTAGGAATTACATGCAGATGTGTTTAGCAATAAAAATACATGGGATTATGGGGCATTATTGCTTGTTCTCAAGAGATTTAGAAGAGCAAAAACAGTGATATGTGTATACTGAACAGAGCCAGGGAGAGAAAGGCAAGCTTCCCAATCCTACCACCCTCGCTCTCAGCCCAGCTCGTATTTGTGTGTTGCTCTCCCAGGACGAAAAGAAAACTTTACAGAATGATCCCAGTGTGCACCAGGGCCAGCTGGGAGCCAAGTTCACGCAGCTTCCTTCTTCCCTCTGCGCCTTCATGCATTCGCTTATTCCTGCCATAGGTCTTTGTTGAGCTTTCTGTGTGCTAAGCAAGTAACAGACTTCTCTGGAAAAATCCAGGAGCACCCAGTCATCGTAAGCATGGTGGCCAACTGCATTGTGAGTGACGCGTGAGCTTCTGCCTGGAGCAGCACTGGTTTTTTTACAGTAAGATTGTCCCGTTGATACACTGACATGAGATGTGCTCCCCGCAGCCTCGTGGCTAACGGATTCCCCTCCCCCGGACACATTGGAGGGTCCACTGAGAAAAGGCCTTTGTGAGCTGTGGAGTTTTGCTACTCAGGCCTGTTGAAATGTAGTCTCAGCCCCCAACCCAGAACCCTCAAATCAGAGCCACTTTCTACCCCAGGTGATTTTCTGTGCGCTAAAGTCCAGGAAGCAGAGTGAGAGGGGAAAAGCCAGCAAGAAGAGCCCAAGGACAAAACAGCACCGAGGTCACACCCCTATGATCCACCTCCTTCATCTAGACCTCGCTTCCTGAGTTTCCACTTTGTCCCGATAATGCCATCACATTATGGTGGATTAATGACATTAGAGTACTCGTGGTCCAGTGACTTCCCAAAAGCCCATCAGCAACCACGCCTTCCACGCTCTGAGCCTTTACGGGGGACATACTGAGTCCCAGCTGAATAGCACTTCACCAGTTTTTAGCAGAGAGCTTCTCCACCTTGAGAAGTGCCAAGGTCTGCTTGCTTTCTGTAGAACCCAGAGCCAAGTTCATTCCTAGCCTCGCCTTTTCGCAGCTGTGGGAACTGCCAGAAGATCTTCCCTTGGGGTGCAAGTCCTGTTTCCTCACCTGTAACTCTGGCTGTCTGGGGCTCCCTCCCATTCTTTCTCTAAGGCTCTGTTTTTAACAAGAATTGACCCTGCTCACACTGTGAAGAGAGGACACCTTGCAGTTTTCTACTCTAGTTTTTGGTATTTTCTCTCATTCTTACGTCAGTGGCCCTTACTAAGTTCCGGGGTACTCACGATGCATCTGCCTTATTCACCATGGAAACAGGCTTTCTGGGGGGCGGTGGATGGTGAAGACATGCCCAGTGACCCCAGTACACCGGCCAGTAGGTGCCCGGTTTTACTTTTTATTGTTTCTCTGAGCTGAGGGACAGACTTATGGCTTTCTCTTCTCTACTAACACTACACAGAGTTAGTGCCAAACTAGAGACTGACTTAGCACTTACACAAAGCATACATTCTAAACCATACAATTAATCTAAGTTTCTCTTTCAGTTTGTTTCAAAAATTATTAGAACCATGAGCAGCAGAGCGCGTATGTATAAATATCAGGGCATATGCCATCTGTTCTACAAGACTGTTTTGTGCTTAAAGGTACTTTCTCATTGCATGTCCCTTAGGTCCCCAGAAAAAGAACTCATTCTGCAAATAATGCATGTCATCTGGCTTGTGCACTCCCTTGGAGGGTGGGACCCTTTGTTTTTCTGAAATTAAGTCACACAGATTTGTTTCCCAGGCTTTAATGCCTTTAAATGTGGCCTGACATGACAGGAAATAAAAATATTGGTACAGCTTGATTTAGAAAGATCATTTTTCAATGACCCTTTCAAATGGCTTCCTACAGAGCTGCAGACAATAGCTTGGCCTCACGCTCCAGCCGGGGGTCACCTTGATCCTGGCAGGACCAGGGCGCAGGCCGCCAGCTGACCCAGCTGAGACCAGTGCCTGCCCAAGAAGCTGCCTGAATGAGCTAGGACTCAAGGGGCACGGGCTACCCAGTTCTGACCACTGCCTGACCTGCCCAAATGCCATTAACTGCAAATCAGCCACTCCTTCATCCTCTAGAAGTGGGCATTGGCAAATCCAGGTCTGCAGTTGCCAGCAAAAGGACCTGTTTGGCAAGTGACCCACTAGCCCGACTTTCTTTTCAATATGCAGGGTCACAATAATATCTACATCATTGGGATCTTAAAAATGAGTGTTAAGTGAAATAAAAGAGATTAGGTACATAGTAGATACCAGTGTGACAGTACCTTTTACTGTCCCTACTACTGTAGCCACCCTGCCTGCCAGTTTTGTTCCCCAAAGTATACTCTTGGGGTCCACCCAGGCACCTCACCGGGGGTGGGGGTGGTGGGATGGGGTGTAGCTCAGTAGCAGCACCTGCTCTAGACACTCAAGGCCCCGAGTTTGATTCAGTGTCACCACCACTGCCACCACCAACAACACAAAGTTGCATTTTCTTCTGAGGTTTTGAAAATCATCACAAGATACCATATTGAGGGTCTCCCACTACCTGTCTCCATGAAAAGCTTTTATTTGAAGTAAGCAAAACTGGAGCCCCCAAATAGCACTTCTGAATCACCTTTAGCTTTCTCTGTTATCAAAGGTAGGCACATTAAGCAATAAGGAGGCATTTAAAATTTATTAGTACAGTTTTAAAAAGTATGATGTGTCTTGTCAAAGCTGTTCTGTTTTTAGTTGTGCTGGTTCCCATCCACCCGTAACTGGGGAAGGCGGTGAGGGTGGCAGACCCCTCTCGTGCTCCTGAGCAGTGGGTTTCATGGTCTTTGAGGTGATCAGAATTCTATTCCTGGGAGTAAATCTTAAGGAAATGATCCTTAGAAGTGGAAAAATAATTGTGCTATAACGTACTTTGTAATTTTGAAAATTGGAAGGCAGTTCTGTGCTTTATAAGAAGACAGTGATAAAAAATGTCTGAGTCTGATCTATCTGAGGGGCTGCTGGTGTGTGGCCACTAACAATGATAAATCTCTTAGCTCTATAAAAGTGTGACCTACTATTTATCAAGAATAAGAATAAGCAGTTGTACCTTCTGTGTTGGAAGCTTTGTAAAAATATATGATTGTTCTTTGAATATCTTTGATGTCTGTGAGTATCACCTCCTGTCAGTCTGGGAGAAAATTACATCTGTGAGAAAGATGTTAGCCTTTCTCGCGTGCAGGTCACTTACGTTGTAACTGGTGAGGAGAAATGGAAGTCATCACACACGGTCATTTAAATATAATGGTGCTAGATAAGTGCAGCAAAACCAAAAAAAACAGGAAAAAGAATTTGTTAGTAGGAGAGCCCTAACTAATGTTCTCACTGCATCTGTGTGTGTGCGCGCGCGCACGCTTGTGTGTGTGTGTATAAGAGATGTGATCAAAAAATTAGTGTATGTTTAAACTACAAATTGTTTTAGTAAAAGACACATTGTCATTAATCCCCCTCAAAACTCCCTTTCCATCTGACACACTGATCCCGTCATTCTTCCCACTTTCTGAAGCAGTTCTAGAGGTCTTCTTTCGTGAGTGTCTTCACTTGTGCTGCATGGCTGCCTCGCTGTCCTGAATTGACTGAAAACACTGACCTTCTGTGATCACTTTGGCCTTGGGGAGGAGCCAGGAGTCGCAGGCTGCCAGACCCGGTGAATGCAGTGGGCTGGAACCCGCTGCCATAGTTCTATGAACCTGCCTTTCCGTGAGATAGCACTTGGCCGCAGCATTCACTGCATTTTTTCTGTGTTTTTTTTTTTTATCATACTCTGCAAAGGCAGGACTTCTAGAACCGCTTCAGAAAGTGGCCAGAGTGAGAGTGTAAGTATACACGAAGCAAGCGGCAGGGTTTTAAGTACTTTGAGGGGGATTACTGACAATGTATTTCTTTTACTGTAATTTTAAAATATAATCATTCACCATACATTTTGTTCATCCCTTGTATCTGTGTATATATAATTAGGTAATGCCTTCTGTTCATTTTCACTCTCTTTTATCCTTGACTTCTTATTCCTAGATTGACCTTTTCCAGACCTGTGGCAGCTGCAGCTGGAAGAGCAGGAGGATGGGGTAGAGGCTCATAGGATTGGAAGGCTGGGATGGCGCCCTGAGACCTGCCCAGGGGCCTCCTCTTGTTCTGGATCAGAGCAACCTGTGGCTGATCTAAGGGTTAAATCTGGCCCACAGCTTATAAATAAAGTTCACTGGAACACACATGCGCCTGTCCATTAAACCACATACCTGCAGCACCGGGGTTAAACAGTGCCACCAGGGTGACGTAGCCCTTAGAATCCTTTGCAGAAAGAGCTTGGCAACTCCTGCCCTAGTTCAGCGGTGCCCTTTCAAGGGTCTGAGGAAGCTGCTTGTCCTCATCCCTGGAAACCCCTTTTGGGCACCTCTCCACACCGTTCAGTGTCCACACGTGGAGCTTACAGGCTTCTTCTAGATGCTGCCCCAAAAGCCCTCAGTTCTTGACTTTGGGCTGTGGAGAAGGTGGGATGCATTTTTCTACCTCAAATGTGTGGTTACCTTCTTTAACCCTGATGGTCACTTGCATAGGCGATGTTCCCAACAATAAGGTAAATCTGCCCGTGCCGGTGAGACAAAGTGCCCAAGGTCTGTGGGAAAGACCCGTGTTTAGTTTGGTTTGACTTTTTTTTTTTTAAACACAGCGTCTGGACTTGTCTTGAACTTCCTATGTAGTCCAGGTTGGCCTTGAACTCCTGATCCTCAGCCCGCTGAGTGCTGGGAGGGAAAGCCACTTTTGTGCTCAGGTGGCACTCAGGTTTTAGACAGGGCTGTAGCCCTTCTGTTTCCTTTCTGTGGTTATGGCCAATCGCATATTGGTTACTGTAAGGGAATTCCTTGGTTTCTGGAGCACCCAGGTTCCCATTCTTTACCCCTTTCTCTCTAGAACTGTAGTAACATCAGACACACATGCAGGTACCCCAGACGTGAGATGCGCCGGGACCTACTCCGCTGTCTGCTTTGCTTCTACTACTTCTCTTTGTTCTGTACTGGTAGTCTCCGTAAATGTCAGTTCCCACCTTCCGCAGCCAGCCCTCACCCCCGCTCAGCTCTCCTTGCTTCTTCTCTGACTTAATCTAGCAAAGAAATCACAGTTTACAAGCCGGGTGTGGTGGCACAGGCCTATAATCCCAGCACTTGGGAGGCTGAGGCAGGAGGATTGCTGTGAGTTTGAGGCCGGCCTGGGCTACATAGTGAGTTCTCAGGCCATCCCAAACTACAGAAGAAGACCCTGTCTTTAAAAGAAACAAACAACAACAAAATCATAATTTACTTACCCGACTTCTAACCTATTTTAAATATTTTTTTTGCTTTCTGTTACAATTCTGAAAATTTATACAGAATTAAAATTTTTATATGTAGTTATCACATTTTATAATTTCTCTACACCTATTTATGTGTTTGTAATGAAAATCGATTGCCTTTAGTTTGAAAATTATTTTGTTGTTGTTGAGTTCACTTAGATATAGCAGTATAAATTTAGAAGTGGGAGAAGGAATTTGGTCATTCCTGAGACTTCCTCTTATCTAGGTCAGCTGAGCCACTTGGGAAGGTGACATCAGATACCATCTTTTACTAAAAGTCCTGCTATAACTTCTAGTCTCCTAGTTGACTATGGACTTACAAAGAAATCTTATCATTGCCATGCAGGTTACAAATTCTGGCAGAAGCCAAGGTAGAGCCTAGAGAGGTCATTTCATTCAGGCCTCAAGGTCAAAGGAGCCTGGCTTCTTGGGAGTTCTGGTCTGAATGTGCGCTGGAGAACCAGGAGAATCAACTCTCCACATGTTCACCAAATCTCCTGTCATCCCCTGCTGGAGAGTCAGCTTTGCTGGCCTGTCACAGTGGCTCATATATGGTGAGCTGGTTTCATAAACTTGCCTCGTCTGTGATTTAAAACTCTTCCTGTATGACTCTCTATCCTTGAAATTTCTTTCCTTTCTGGTAACAGCAGAATAGCTTATATCAGAGTAACCTTCCTTTGAAGAGCACTGTGAACTTTGGGTGTGTGAAGACACTTTAATGCTGGCAGAGCCGGCAGAAACTGGAAGGGCTTCTCCTGTTGGAGGAAGAGACCAGCACAGGGTGAGGACCACATCTGGATGGGTTCTTCCCCAACAGCACACCCCAGTTTTTATGGGCAACTAGAACTCAGGCAGAAAGTGGAGAACTTTGGAGGGTGTTGTGGTTTGGCTCTAGATGTTGTCCCAAAGGCTCGCGTGCTCGCGGGTGAGGCTTTGGGGAGATGACTGGATTATGGGATGTAATACTCAGATGTGGCTCAGTCCACCAAGTAGTCTAGCTGAACACGATGTGGGGGGTGGAGCCCGGGGTGTGATGTGGTAGGGCATATCTCCCTCCCCTGCTCTGCCTTTGGTCTCTCTGTTTCCTGTCTGCCATGAGATGAGCAGCTGTCCTTTGCCATGTCCCTGCGCCACCAGCCTGCCTTGGATCCAGCTGACTGTGGACTGAAACCTCTATAAACTGTGACCTCCTTTAAGTTGTGAGTGTGGGGCGTTGGTCTTAGCAATAAAAGAAAAATAATGAAGACTGGGGGAAAGCCTGAATTTTCTCCTTTTTTATTTTTCCTTGATCAGTTTAAAGATTTGTCAGGTTTTGCCGACATTATCAAAAAACTTTGAATTTCACTGATTTTTCTCTATTGTATTTTGGTCCTCTATTTTATTACTTTTTACTCTAAGCTTTATTGTTCCTTCCCTTTTTCCTTCTTTGGGTCTAACTTGCATTTGTCCTTCCAGAGTTTCAAGGTAGAAGCTTAGGTTAGTGTTTTTTTGTTTTTTGTTTTGCAGTACTGGGGATCGAACTCAGGACCCTGTGCTTGCTGGGCAAGCGCTTATTCCACTGAGCTATATCCCCAGCCAAGCTTAGGTTAGTTATGTGAGATCCTTCTTCTTTGCTAACTAAGGAAGCATTGTAGCTATGTTTCCCTCTAAGCACTGCGATAGCCGAATCCCATGAGCTTCGGTGTGTTGCATCTTCATCTTTATTCAGCTCAACATGATTTTAGATGCCTCTTGTTATTTCTTCTTTGACCCATTGGTTATCTACAAGTATATTGTCTAATGTCCACATATTTGTCAATTCTCTGAATTTCTTTCTCTTACTGATTTCTTATTTCATTCCATTTTATTGTGGTCAGAGAATATACATTCTTTGAATTTATTCTTTGTAAACATATGGATACTTGTATTGTGGCCTACTGTATGGTCTGTCCTGGAGAAGTTCCAGTGTACTTTGGAAGAACCTGTAGTATACAGTCATTGGGTGTTCTGTACGTATCTGTAGGTCTAGCTGCTTTGGGTTGTTTGAGTATTTTATATCCTATGTATTCTCTGTATAACTGCTGTATTCATTATTAGAATTAGGTACTTAGATCTATTGTTGAATTGTCTGTTTCTTCCTTTAACTCTATCAATTCTTGATTCAAGTATTCTGGGCTCTGTTGTTAGGTACACATACATTTAGAGTATCTGTTGTCTTTCTGATGGATAGGCTCTTTTATTATTAATATATTAACCCTCCCTTCATCTCTAGTAACAGATTTGTTTTAAAGACTATTTTCCTGGTAGTAGCGTAGCCACTGCAGTCTCCTTATGGTTGATCTCTGTGTTTTTACCCTTTTCCATCCTACTACTTTCAACCTACTTGTGGCTTTGAATCTTAGGTGTGTTTCTTGTAAACGGCATTGTCTTTGTTACTTTTCTCGTTGCTGAGACACCTGACACCCAAAGTTAAGTGGGGAGAGGCTTATTTAGCTCACAGTTTGTGGAGGTTTCAGCCCATCATCAGCTGGGCCCAAGGCAGGGTAGTGTGGCAGACAGCACTGCAAAGGAAGAACAGTTCATGTTGGCAGATGGCAGCAAAGGCAACAAGCAAGGGACCTTAACAGCATCTTTCTGTCCCCTTTATCTTATCCGGGCTACTTGGGGCAGGTAGTACTCACACCCTTGAGCCCTTGAGCCTGGCACTGCACCGGGAATCAATCCCAGAGTCACACATTCTAGATCTAGCCACCTTTGAAAAAGCCCCACCTATGACCACAGAGGCTTTGAGCACATCTAGACACAGGCCGTAACAAGCATGTATTTGGATCTTCTGTTTCTTAGTCTGTTTTTTTATTGAGTTGTGTTACCTATTCACATTTAATGTTATTGCTTGAATTTAGGGTGCCATTTTGCCTTTTGTTTTCTATATCTTAGGTCTTTTATGGTTCCTCATTGCTGCTATCTTTTGCGTGAAGTGAATCTTTTCTAAGATGGCATTTTTTAATGATTTTTTCATTTTATACTCGAGTTATTTTCTTAGTGATTGTTCTAGGACTTAGCATATATATCCTAACAGATTTATACTAACTTATTCAAGATATCTGCTGTACTTCAGACTTGCACTAACTTAGCTCTAGGAAAGTATAGGTACATTGGTACTGTACTGTAGAACCCTATACTCCCTTCCCCCTTTTTTATACTATTTTTATACATATTACATCTATGTATGGTATAAAGTAGAAATTGTTATAATTATTATTTTTTATGTTTTTGTATCTTTTGAAGAAGACAAGAGAAGAAAGTACAGCAAGTACCTATACAAAGAATAGTACGTGAGTCCTCTTGTTTAGCACTTTTGGTTGGCACCTGTGCCTGTGCCTCCGGGTTACACTTGGTGTGACTGCCTCACTCCAAAGCGTCATCACTCCAGCTGGCTCCTTTCTGCTTTGTCAAATATATTCCGCTTCTCTGTGTTATGGACCCAGCAGGACAACTGCATGCATGTTGTTTGATTTTTTTTCTTTCCTTTGGTGGTACTGGGGAATGAACCCAGGGTCTTACACGTGCTAAGTGAGCATTAGGCCGTTTATCTCCAGCCCCTACAAATTGCTTTTTCAATCACTTAAGAGAATAGAGGAGAAGAACATGTCTTTATAATGGCTTTTATAATTACCTTTACCAATGCTATTCATTTTACAAATGAGAATTTGAATGGGTCTGTGGTCACTGCTTTGGGCCTGCCTGAGAAACTTTTTTAGTATTTCTCAGCAGGCGGGTCTATTAGCAACAGATTTCTTCAGTTTGGGGAAATGTATTTCATCTTTAGTTTTGAAATATAGTTCTGGATGTAAAATTGGTTGACAATTTTTTCAGTACTTTGAGTATGTCATCTACTCTTGCTGCAGAAGACTTGTAAGTCATTATGTGCATAAAGCCCCGCCAAACAGTTTACAATTGTGATGAAGAGAAAATAAGAGGATAGTGAGATATTTTAGAAAGACCAAGGACTGGGGCTGGGAATATAGCTCAGTGGAATAAGCACTGGCCTGGCAAGCACAAGGGCCTGAGTTCAATCCCTGGTACCGTTAAAAAAAAAAAAAAAAAAAAAGAAAGACCAAGGACTTTATAGTGAGAAAACCTGAAGTTTGACTCTTATTAAGTAATAGATCATGAAATCAAATTTAGTAAATGTCACCTGGAACTTACCTAACATTTACTCTAGTATAGAATATGTGTGTGTGTGTGTGTGTGTGTGTGTGTGTGTGTGTGTGTGTGTAGTGTGGGTTTGTGTTTGTGTGTGTGTGTGTCCGTATGTGGGTGGGTGGGTGGATGGATGGATGGATCAAGTGGATGCACAGCAGAGAGACAAATAGAATGCACAAGGTTTCCATATAAAGTTTCATTTCTTGCTATGCATCATGGTCAAACATATTTAGAAAATGCTCTCTTTGTCCATTTATTAACTTGGAAGAGGGCCTGCTCTGGGATTCTTCCAATACTGGAAGGTCGCTGCTTGCTCTTGGGTACATTCTGAGCATTTTTCTCTACTACCTTATTAATTTCTTAACTCAATTTTACTTTTCAGCAGGAAAAAAAAATGCTCCCAATTCACCGTTGTCCCTTCAGGGCTGTTGCACATAGCCACCTCCTGCTGTAGGCACTCAGACAGCCCTGGCGACAGGAGTTGTATTCAGTCTCCTGTCTTTTTCTGCCCACCCTCATATAGATCTCTTATCAGGAAATGCTAACAATGAATTGGTGCTGAAAGAACTTCCACTTCACTTTTTTAGAGAATCTTGAGACTTTTCATGAATGGTTCATTCACTCATTTTTGGAGAACATGGCTTTGTATTCAGCCAATTCTGGGCCAACCTGTCATTTTAAATAAAACGAAAGGGCAGGCTGGTGAAACCATTTTTGTTGAGTTGCTAAACACATTTGTGCCGGATCTTCTTAGCAGATAAAATTACCCTGATTGAGCTGGTCATTAAAGCTTGCTTTGCCAAAAATAATTCAGTGGAGGGTTCTGAAAAATTGACAACCATGCACTTACAATGAGTAATTCCTATAGCTGATACAATATATTTTTATTAACTTCCAAGAGGCATTGAATGGTATGTTTGGTCTGGAGTCCATACTCATAAGTGAAATAAATCAGCGATACATGTGCAGGCAACGTATTGTATCACTGGTGTAAGAACCCGAGCATGGGAATATAAACTAAGAGACATGAAGGAAATCTGTTCAAAAACAAAGAACAGATGGGACAAGGGAAAGGAGAAAAGAAAGAGACAAAAATGTATGTATGTATATATGAATATACATATATGCAGGAGGGCTAACGTGGTTCTACTATTGTATTATATCACTTAATGCTAAGGAATAATTGATGACGGGTTATTTGATCAATCTTGTATGTCTGTATGTGTTATCCTGAACACACGCTTCGAAAATATCAATATGCAAAGCAGCAACTACTGGTGGTTTGTTGTTGTTGTTGTTGTTGTTGTTGTTTGCCTGTTTTGTTTTCTGTCTTTGGATTTTTGGTTTTTGTGTTTTTCTGTTGTTGGGAGGATTAATTGTCTGACCAATTTTGCATGTCTGTATATGGGTTCATATATTTACACTTCGAAGATATCAATGGATAAAGCAATAACCACTGTTGAGACCATGTCACCTTGTCTATAGATCAGTTGTGATTGTAATATTTTTTATGCTAATTGGTGTCTGTTTGTTAATATGTTTTTGTACTTTTATTTAAAAAAAAAAAAGAGAGATGGTATGTTTGGGCCTGAACAAGATTCCAAGCTTCTGGAAAAGCATCCAACCTGGTTTTGGCAGTTTTGATCTGTCTGTAGAAATTTGGGCGAGCACACTGACATGCCCCATGAGCAGGATCCCAGACCCCCGTCTAGCTCCTGGCCTCAGTTTCCCTGCTATACTACAAGTATGCGGCTGCCCCCTCCTGCCCAGGTCCTAAGCCTGCCTCCCTTCACTCTCCTCCATGGAAAATAGACTCATTTTAACATGCAGAATTAAGTGGGTTGGAAAAAAGCATCCAAAGAAAACCAACCAGTTCCTCATCTCAGAGCCACTCTAAACTTGCCGGCCCTTGTGGATTATCAGGCTGAGGTTTTGTATACCCACAGTCAGTTAAGAGCTCTATGTTATGCTGCCAAAATGCCATTGAGTCGCTGAGCATCTTCCCTGCGTGTCTAGCTTTGCAGATCCTCAGTTGTCACAAATGCCCAGAGCCAAATACAAAGTTCCCAGCATGCAGTGTAAAGGATCGGACCTGAAAGAGGAAGAGAAGGTTCTGGGGTTTAGCCTGAATGCCAGCATTTGCACAAGTTGCTGGGGAGCAGTAAATCCTTCCCCTCAGCAGACGTCACAGGACTGCAGTTGTGAGTAACAGCCCATCTCCTGTCAGGCAAGTGGGCTGCCCTCCCCCCTCTACTGGGCTAAAACCCCTGGCGGAGAATCAATAGCTCCCGATCGATTGCTTCCTTGGTGTCTCTGCCCACTCACCCTTATTACGTGCTCGGTTCGTGTGGCTGTATCTACACAGCAAGGGAAGATGCAGCATGTGTTTTTATGCTTCGTTTCAGGATATGGTAGGGATGTTTTTGATGTTTTGGTGCTTATGTAATAACAACACTTGTGCAGCATTTTTTAATGAAAAAGAAATACATGTCTGTGTGTAAAAGGGCGAAGGGATGGGGAGAATGAGTGTGTGTTCACACCAGTTGATTTGTATTTATGCTGTGGCTGGACAAGTGAATCTTCTAGAATACTGGAGAATAGGAAGAAAGACTCAAACACACAATTACAGTTTGGCCTAATTTCGTTTTGTGTTGATCCCTTATTTATATAGTTACCAGAGGAACCATCTAAAACATAGGAAGGTTCCTCTTCTTCCTGATGCAGCTACCTGCAAGAGGCTGATTCCAGGACCCTACCTGATACCAAAACCTGCGGGTGCCCCAGCCCCTTGCGAAATGACACATACTTACATTTGATCTGTACACATCCTCTGTATACTTTATGTCATCTCTTTTCCAATACCTAATGCAACATAAATGTGTGCCATTCTTGTCCTACATTTTTTAGGGAAGAATGAGAAGAAGATAAGTCTTATGTGGGCAGCCCAGACACGATTTTTTATCTGAATATTCTCTGAATATTTTCATCCTGCACTTGGGTGAATCCACCCATGCATATGCAGACAGCCAGGACACAGGGGCCAAGGCAGTGTTCCAGAGGCAAGTCCTGGGGCGTAATGGGCTCAGCACAGCCAGGCGTGGTGACATATGCATATAGTCCCAGTACTCTGGGAGGCTGAGGCAGGAAGGTCATGAGTTCAAGCCCAGCCTGGACAACTCAGAGAATAGGGATACCCTTTCTCAAAAAACAAAAACAAAAACATGGAGCTGAAGTTCAGTGCAAAAGACCCAGCACTGGAAATAATAATGGGATTAGGTAGACTTAGATGTGGGTCCTGGCTTAGCCACCACCCTTTGGGTGATCATGAATTTGTTGCTGATTCCTCCTCAGCTGCAAGCCGGGATGACAGTACCTCCCTTGTGAGCCATACTGTGCGAGGCATGGGAAGAGCCTGCCACCCCACGTCACCTTCTTACTGCCATCTGGGGAGCCGTTGGTACCTACACAGGGAAGAATATTCAGGTTTCTGGGGTCTGCTTGAAGTGAAAAGGGAAGCTGGACGTGGTGACGCATGCCTGTAATCCCAGCACTCGGGAGGCTGAGGCAGGAGGATCATTATGAGTTTGAGGCTAGCTTGGGCTACAAAGTGAGTTCAAGACCAGCCTGAACTGCATAGTGAGACCCTGTCTCAAAAAGACCACAAAAAAAAAAAAAAAGGAAAGAAAGAAATGAAAAGGGAAATGTGCAGACTTTCAAGAGTAGGCTCTGGCATCATGCGAATCCAAACAAAATAAGCTGTTTATCAGTAATACTTTCACCTGCAGCCCTAACGTCTGTGTGTGTGTGTGTGTGTGTGTGTGTGTGTGTGTGTGTGTGAGAGAGAGAGAGATTATTGCTTCACATTCAAACTTCATAAACACCACTTAGAACGCTGTGAGCTGGAGTTTTATAAGAAAAATGGCATCCACAGCTGTTTCCCAGGGGGTTCCTAAGTGCTCATTCTGTTGAAAGCAACCATTCCTAAATAACTCTGGGTTCTTCACAGAAACACATATGGGTTGTTAGTCCTGGGAGCCCTGCAGCCCGGTCTGAAGAAGGGCATGGCTCTCCAGAGGAAGGGAGGTATGTGTGTGGAGGGGGTAAAGACTAGCTCTGTGCTACACTGTCAGAGCTTTGGGTGGAAGTCCCAAAGTGCTCGTCGGTGCTTACCTGCTCTGCCAGTTTTCTTCCATGCCCCTGTCACTGCCATTTCGGTTGCCACTTCCAGCACTGAGCACCTCAGGGGCGAAGATGTTGCTGTTGGCCCGGCACGCTACGGCCTTGTCTCGTGGGGTGTAGGCAGCGCCTGCCCTCTCCATTCTTCTTGCCCAGTCTTTGAGCCTATTCTTTTGACAACATCAAAGAGGAAGGAAGTTTCTGGAAAGGGAGGAGGTGCGGTGCATTGGCAGGGTTAGTATGGCTTCCCTTGAGTAATAAGTAAGTTGCCATCATTGTACGGGCTCAGGGCAGTGTTGTAACCCGTACGGTGAGGGTTTCCTGGTTTCCTGCAGTATCTTGGGATGAGCACCTCACTGGGAGGCCCTGAGAGTAGCTTGCATCCTCAGCCTTCCTGGCTGGGCTGTTTCTCTGGTGATTCACAAACCGCAGGACCTATGGAAAGGTGCTCTCTGGGGAACCATGGCTTAGCCCTCCTACTTTGGCTCTGATACAGGCTAAGTGTCACATTGTCTACAGCTTCCCCATGCACTCCCAAAATAGCCACACAATCCTCCGAACTCACTGCTATTTTCAGACCCGCTTCTACTTAGAATAATTAGTTTCAATCATTACTCACAAATTTAGTGCCTAATTGGGAAAGAAGTACTTATTTGCTCTAAAGCTGTCTTTTCTTCTTTTTTGAGCTTCAAAGAGCCAGAATTCCAAGAATGAGGCCCTGGGCTCCATCTTCAGCCCAACAAAAACAAAAGAAAAGAAAAGCAGAGCACAGCACAGTCACACGAAGTTTGACTTCCAGTCTCCCCTGCTGTCAGTAATGGACACACACCCCCAGTGGGTGCTGGCTGGGCAGTCCCAGCCTTCCTGACCAGCCAGGGACCCAACTCCTCCTCCAGCCGGAGACCTGCCGCACACCTGAGTCCCAGCAAGTGCAGGTTGACATTAGGACAAATGCTCCAGAGAGCTACTTTCTTATGAACAAAGCTTGAGTGGGAAAAAAAAAAGGTGAGAATTGTTTATCCTCAGATGATAGAAAAGAAGCTACTTATAAAGATTGTCTCCTCTTGTGCCAGTCAGAGGTATAAAAACAGAAACAAAATGAAACAAAAAACCAAGAAAATATGGCTCATCCTTTGATGGTAAGTTTGGGGGTTATTCTCCAAGTGCCTGTGTCACCGCTGTTGGTCACGGTACTTGTGTTAAAATACAGCCCAACACAATGAAAGGCCACTGATTTACCTTCAGAAACAAAGAGTTTATCATTTTAAGCTCCAGTTTAGGATTGCTTTTTAAATGTGTGGACGGAATTCACTTTGAGCATGCAAGGACCCATGAGAGAGGTTTTATTGCCATCTTGTTAGGTGAGCTTAGTGTGTTTATAATGGAATTAAATGAACCACAGGGGGAGAACTTCCATCAGCCAATGGCATGCTGTGGCGTATGACAGCGCCTTGGGAATGTGGCATGTGACAGTCACAAAGTGACTTTAGGAAAATTTATATGACTTTAAGAAAATTTATAGCGTAAGTAGGAAAAGGCAAACATGAGTGTGTGTGCATCTGGAGGAATAGTGTCCTGGTTATTTTCTCATCACTGAGACACAGTTTAAAGGAGGAGAGGTTTATGGGGCTCACAGGTATAGTCCCGGGTCAGCTGTGGTCAAGGTAGAAGTGTCGTAGTGGAAGGGCCTGGGGGAGGACAGCTGCCCACCCCGTGGCAGCCAGGAAGCAGAGAAAAGGGAGGAACCGGGGAGGGAGGTGCATACACCCTTCCTGGTCTGTCCCTAGCAACCCTCCTCTTCTGATCAGATCCCGCCTCCTAGCAGCCAGTCAGCCATGAACTCAGGAGTGTAGCAGTCCTGCAATCCAGTCACCTTCCAAAGAAATGAAGCTTGGGCAGGGCCACCCTATATCTAAACATAACAGATCAATAAAGCACTGGTAAAACGTGTAGAAACAGTCTGGAAAGGACTCCAAAGGAAATGTCAGCGGTGGTGGTCTTTGCACATCAAGGTCATACTTACTATTTTCTGTTTCTCTCTTGTTCTGATATATGTTTATGGATAGCAGGACACAGCCTTTATTTAAAGAAAAGGAAGAAATCAAACAAACAGCCACAAAATTACTATCGAAGTCTTACCTCCCATTGGATTAAGAGTCTTGCTGTGTGAAGTGGGGGAGCACCCTTGGGAACATAGCCAAAGGGCAAAAGCACCTGGTAGAGGTGACCCAGTGGCATTCTGGGAGTGTTAACTCCCTAATGAGTGTGTTTGTGTCCCCTGATCCCGGCTATACTTCTGTCTCCTCAAAATCTGCACATCCCTCTCATTCCTAAGTTCTAACTGCTCTAGAGATGAAGCCAGGGTAGGTAAAGATGAAGCTTGGGGCGGTGAAGATGAAGCTTGCTCTAGGAAGGTTTCCAGGGAGGTCTTTCCTTTGCTTATTGTCACCATCTTGCTCAGCCACTGTGTGCTGGGTACTTTGGGGAGTGTGGGAAGGTGGGCACAGCTGCTGGTGAGAGAGGGTCCACGGGGCCACTGCCCTGGGCTCTGTGAAAGCAGCTAAGAACTAGGGGCCAGGTTTCTCTGCATGCCTAGTGGGAGTGGTACTGCCTGCCCCTTGGGGTGCCATCGGGACTGAATGTGGTGCTGTGTGACAGTGCCTGCCATCTGGTTGTCACTTAGTCAGTGCTGGCTCCCTCCCCTCCCTGTCCTTCCTCCCTGGCTCTTTCTGGAGGAGCCCAAAGCTGGCCTGGCTGCAGGTCGCTTGCTGTCCGTGTCTCCTTGCTGCTGACACCCCAGGGTTAGTGCCGATTCACAGGAAGCTCTTTGCACGGGCACCGTGGCAGGGGTCTTGAGCTGGGCTCAGGGACACTGAGGAAAGTGGATTCAGTTCTGAAGGGCTCCTCCTCGGGGAACTAAGCCTTCGGAAGGCTCTCCACCCTCTCCACCCTCTCTTCTCAGGGCTCAAGAGTCGTGCCCTTTGGAAGCAGGAGGCGGTCTTCGGCAAGGCCATCCCAGCATTGTACAGATGCGGGGGCCAGACCCCAAGGGTTGGCGGTATGGCCGGGGCCCAAAGCTGCTACCTCCCCCTCTACTCCCTGCTCAGAAGGTGGCTCCTTCTAAAGCTGCAGGAAACAAGCCCAGTCCGCTGTGCTGACCCAGGAGTGACAAGAGGCTCTCTGGCCCTCAGGGCAGCTGAGGAGGCGCTGCTTTTCTCCCTCCTGGCTCCTGGGCCTCTGTGCCTGCGTCTAGAGGCAGCATGGTGGCGGGCCTGCGGCTCAGAGCCCCAGGACTCTGTTCTCTTCCCCTCTGTACCTGCCCACTAGGGAGTGCGCCCTATGTCTACATGGGTGTGGAGGTGGCTGCACCCCACCCTGGCTCTACGGGATGCAGCTTCTTGTTAGAGCTGTGAGCCCATGGGTGATCGTCTTCTCACCCATGAAGGCGGAACCAGATGTGTGGTGGGACAGGTCTACAGCCCAGCACTCTGACAGGCTGAGGCAGGAGGATCACATGTTTGAGCCCAGCAACACAGTGACCTTAGATCAGAATTTAAAACTTTTTAAAGGGCTAGGGCTGTAACTCAGACACCCTGGGTTCAACCCCTAGTATCATAATTCAAAAAGGAATAAAAAAGGGGGGTATTGCGGCTGGGGTTTAGCTTAATGGTTGAAAGACCCTGGGTTCCACCTCCAGCACCAAAGCAGGGGCAGGATGGAGGGAGGGAGGAGGTTCCACGCTGTTGGCTGTCGCCCCTGGGCTTCCTCTGCCTCTTCAGAGGGTCACAGGAGGCTTTAGGGCAGCTGATCAGCAAGAAGGCCCGTAGGCCCAGCAGAACGGAGGGAAGTGAGTGCCCTTCTGCCCCTTGGGGATATGCTTTCAAGTATATTTGAACTGTCCTAGGATTTTTTACTCCACATTTTGCCTGTCCTAGAAAAGCACATGATATACACATTTGTTATATCTAGAAGGTCATACTAGTAAGTTTACACTTATGTGTGATTAGGCTCCAGCATGGCTAGATTTCCTCACAGAGTGTGCTGATATCTCTTAATGATCTTCCCACAGCTTGGTTTCACCCACCGTGTGAAGGGCACTGGTTTCTCGCAGTGGCTATAATGTTCAGTGCTTGAAGATCCAGGCAGAGATAAACCCTTGCTTACCATTAGCATTTCTTTTTTGTTTCTTTTCAGAACTGGGGACTGAAGTCAGGGTCCTTACACGAAGCTAGATTCCCAATCCTTTTTTAATTTTTATTGTTGTGACAGGGTCTTGCTAAGTTGCTGAATTGTCCAGGCTGGACTCCAACTTGAGATCCTCCTGCCTCAGCCTCCCAAAATGCTAGGATTTCAGGCCTATGCCACCACACTTGCCTCTGTTAATGTTTCTTAAAAAACAGTTCTCTCTGCCTTTGGACCTATTGCCCTGCAGACCTCACACAATTATGGCAAAGTGTCTTTATAAGGAAAACTCACGGGAGCTTTGTCATCCACAAAAATAGATTGCATTTTTAGGAGCTGCTTCCAAGGGCACAGAGGGAATTGGTGGTGACCATGTGGGAAACTCATTGTCAAAGGGAAGTCACGTCCAGAGTCAGGAAAGCAGGAGAAGTGCCAACCCAGGGAAGCAATTACATCTGGGAATGTGAGCCCGAGCCTTCACAGGGAAAACAGACCGGCCCCACCCTTCCCTTCCTGGAAGCAGGACAGGGTGCCCTTTGGCTGTTAGACCCTCCTGAGAGGCTGTCATGGTCTCTCCGGTGAGCTGTGTGGTCACCCTGGGCCCAGGTTTGGTTTTAACTTGACTGGAAAGGGGATGTGAGGTCCTCTGGGCCTATGGGTGGCTGGACAAGCCATTTTGTGTTTCTCTGTCAGCCGGGTCTAGGTGAATGGAGGAGTATTCTTTACAGAACCTGGGAGAGGTCAGAGTAAAGAAGAAGGTACAAAGGGCTATGAGCAAAAAGTAATTTTCAAGTTTTCCAGCCATTTGTCACCCTGGAGATAAGCAATCAGCTGTCCCTGGGCAAACCCATGATACGGGAAGTCCTGTGGCCCGGGGTCTTGGCAAAGTCCTCTCCTTTGTCCTCCAGGACCGGGCAGCTGTCAGTGCCAGTGCCGTGGGCCTCTCTTCGTTACTTTTAAGATGTCTGTACTTGGAAGCCCCTGGTTGCTGAGCCCAAGGGTAGTTTAGTGACCAAGAGAACTTCGTCGCCTCTCAGTCACTGGCTGTGTTCCTCAGCTCTGCATCGCTGTGACAGGACACCAAAGATGACAGCACTGAAGGAGGAAAGACTCATTTGGGCTCTTGGCTCTGGCGGTCCTGGTGTGTGGCTGGTGACCCTGCTGTTGCTGGGCCTGCATGGGGCGGATCACAGCAGGGGGAGGCCGGCAGAGGAGGCTGCTCGCCTCACAGCACCTGGTGAGCAGAAAGCAGAAGGGACCGGGGTCGCAGTGTCCCCTTCAAGGTCATGCCTCAGTGACCCTGTGCGTACATTCAGCCACCACACACCCAGCTGGGACCCAGCACCCTTCACACATTATTTCCCAGGATTATCTACAAAGAGCTGGAGTCTGCTGTCCTTAGGGTATGGCGCAGGAAAATTAAAATGGTGAATAACAAAGCTGTCTTTCCGGACCTCAGATACCAAACGAACAAGGCTGAACTCCAGACTGACCACCATCCATGCAGCTTGTCTGAGCTTCTCAGACTTGCTCCAAGAGCTCATTCAGAGTACAGATCTTGGCTGAGCCTCCCAGAGCCATTGAGTCAGTCAGCACCAGGCTGCACTATGCCACTATGTTTCGTTCATTTGAGACAGAGTTTCACTAAGTTGTCCAAACTGCTGCTAAACTCACGATCCTCCTGCCTCAGCCTCCCAAGTAGCCTGGCTCACGCGCGTGTGCCGCCACGCCTGGAGGTCCAGCATTGTACACACAGGAACCAACTTTATTCTGAGGGAGGCAAGTGATAGGTAGGCCCCTGGGGTTTGAGAATCGTAGGTGAGGCGAGGTGCCATATTTGGGCTGTGCAGGTCAGGATTCCCCCAGAGGCTTTCAAGTGACACAAACTGTGCCTGCTGCCCCTGCCTGCTGTCCCCTCCATTCTTCCCCTATGGCCCCTTGTGACAGTATTATTTCTTCCTTCTGCGGATGTGAGTGAAACAGATTTGAAGACCTGAGCTCTAAATGTGATGCTTCAGGCAGTGTGCAGCTTGAGGGGTGACAGCGTAGAGAGGAGCTGACCCAGGCCGGTGCCACCTGTCCAGGCACAGCTGGGGCAGACTGGGCCCACCCTCTGCTCACACTTCCCAGCTGGTCACCGTGGCCTTACACCCAGCATGCGCACTGCTGTCCTGGACAGCCCTTGGGCCAGGAACAACTGGAAGAGCGTCCGCCTCTGGGGGCTCTTCGGGAAGAGCAGAGGTGGGGTACCCACCAGTGCAGCCCACAGAAAGCCCCTCAGGCCAACTTCTCAAAGCGTTGAGGGCTCAGAAACGACCCTGGGACCTGCAGCAATGCAGGTTGTGCAGCAGGTCAGGGCCTGCGCTGTGGTCCACAGACCATAGCGGAGTAACGAGGACCTAAAATATTGCCCTTCTTAGGCTGGCTGTGACCCGTCAGTGCAAACATCACCTGGTTAAAAGACTGGCAGTGTCTTCTCCAGTCCTAGAAATGGAAGGAAAGCCCTACTCCTTGCTTAACTCTGAATGTGAAAACTGGGGCCTACGCAGCTCTCTGTCACCAGTGCTTACGTCCCTGGCCACCTGAGTTATTAATTAACTGCTCCCAGTGACATAAGAAGTCCGGGGGGAGAGGTCGGAGAAGGGTAATCTGCACTGCGGCTTCAGTAGGGAGTCACAGGGAGGCTTCAGGTGTACACAGTTACGATGCCCCAGGGTGAGGGCTCCTGGAGTTTACCAGGGAGAGAATGTATTTTAAATATGAAGTAACATGTAATGCCTTTCCCCCACCCGTGAAACCAGCTCTGCCTTCCATCAAGCGCAGATTGCCTGGCCTGGCCCAGTCTCTAGGCAAGTCTGGGGCAAGACCCGAGAATCTCCATTTTAACAAGCCCGGTGACACTGGTCATCCTTACCTTAGTCCCACACATGGTCTCTGAAAGTGACCAGCATGGACAACAGTGCCTCTAGTCTAGGCCACCTTTCTCCCCTCAGAGCTGTGGCATCAGGAAGTGGGTGGTGAGCTGGGGTGGCTTTGGGGTGAGATCAGAGATGTGCTCTTCTCAGGGACCTGAAGCTCCTGAGGGTCAGGAGAGAGAGAGATCTCCTGAGGAGAATCATCTGGACTCAAGTCCCTGTCTGGCAGTGTCCCTGAGGCCAGGGTTGCTGGATACCTGGTGGGCTGGTCACCTGGTGAGGATTTTTAAACTCAGAGTTTCCCTGGCGGGGGCCTGGGAACATTAGCATATTCCTCCCAGATGTACTGGTTTGAGGTTCAGGGGAGACCTTTAGGTGGAACTGTTAAAGAGGCCATCATAAATATGGTTCCACACTCAGGAGAGAGGTGTGGGCCACAGCTGCAGATCCGGGGTCTTCCAGATGCAGGTGAAGCTGACTCTGAGACTAACAGGCTTTGTTCAAGGCAGCTGGGTAAAGCGAGAGACCCTGGTGGTGGGGCACACAGAGTAAGAGGCAGGTGGGGTGCTCAGAGATGTGTGGAGGGACACAAGGGTATCGCTGGGGAGGGCAGCACCAGATGTCAGTGCATCTCAAAAACTGGGCCTAGGCGAGCCGTGGTGGCACATGTCTATGATCTCAGCACTCTGGGAGCCTGAGGTAGGAGGATCTTGAGTTCAAGCCCAGCCTGGGCAGCTTAGTGACTTAGTGAGATCCTGTCTCAAAATAAAAAAAAAAGGACTGGGATGTAGCTCAGTGTGAAGGCCTTGACTTCAATCTCTAGTACTGAAAAAAAAAAAAATAGCTCGGCCCAAATCTGATGAAGTCTGGGGGCCCTCAAAAGAGCTATCTCAGTAGATTGAATGAGAGAAGATGTCCTATGTACCATGAAGTTAATAGTCTGGGTTTTTTATTCTGCAGTCCTGGGAATTGAACTCAGGTTCTTTGCATTGAGCAGTATCTCAGCCCTTTTTACATTTTTTAAAAATTTGCTTTGGAGAGAGGGTCTCACTGAGTTGCTGTTACCCCTGCCCGTGTCAAACCTGCGATCCTCCTGCCCCAGCCCCCAGAGTGCTGGGATCACAGGCTTGCACCATCACATCCAGGATGGAGTTGGAAGTTTCCTGACTTTTCTTCCTACCTTGTGCTATTTTGTTTTGCCTCAGTGATAAAGACACTTCCCGGTTCCCATGCCACATTGTGGAACACATAGGCGCCTAAAGCGGTGGGTGCTCTGTACACGTGGCTGGGCACAGTGGCCGTCTATGATCCTATGTGGTTGAGGACTGAGCTGGGGTCATTTTCTATCCCTGTGCTCTGAGCTAAGCCCTGAAGAGGAGCAAGTCCACGTGGTCGTCTTCTTTCCCTTTGGATTCAACACTGACCGGATGCTCCTGGGACCTGGGGCCACTGGCTTCACAGACGGAAAGGGTTCTGACCACTCTTTCTGAACCATTTGGAACAGAAAGACTTAGTCCCCATTATGATTTGGGGTTTCATAGGTGGATGTTGTGTTTTAATTTGTGCTGTTTATTCCATCATCTGGATCTCTGAGAACCTCAAGTTGGTTCTGCTTTGTTAACTGCTTATGTTTCTTTCAATTGCTGGGGAGCAGTGGGAAGCCTGGTCTTCAGGCGCACAGACATGAAGCCCGGCAGCCTCCAGCCCACACGTGCTGACTCAGAGCCACGGTGCTGAGGACACACACTGACCACTGGCCTCTGTCTTTGCAGTTTTGCACGGAGCTGAACCAGCCAGTCCTGCCCAACATCCGCAAGTGGAAGGGTCCCCGGGGGTGCTGGCGGTGTCTGGTCTCTGAGAAGCCCTCAAGTCAGCTTCAGAAGGTACCCTCAGCTGGCCGCACAGCCTTGCCTTTGCTTACATTGTATTTCAGCAGACTGCCCCCCCCCCTGGTCATGGGTGTTTTACGTTTTCCTGTGCTGGTATCCTTGAGCAAGTTTGTATCTCTGGCCAGTTTCTGACTCTTCCCTTCCTTTCCTTTCCACAGCCCTGGTGCTCACTTCTTACTGTGTTCAGGAGTGGACGGCTACCCAGACAGAAATGTGAGCTTAGGGTCCTGGGCGGAGGAATCTCGTTCAAGGCCAAGAGAGCAAAGGAACATTTCTGTCCTTGGTTCTTGAAATCCCTTTGCCACAAGCCAGGCATGGTGCCACATGCCTGTAAGCCCAGCACTTAGGAGGCTGAGGCAGAACAATCGCTGCAATATTGGGCCAGCCTGGGCTACAAAGCGAGTTCAAGGCCAGCCTAGACTACATGGCAAGACCCTGTCTCAAAAAAATAAGACAAACAAATAAACAAACATCCCCCCCAGAAAAAAATTTTTTAAGAATCCCTTTGCCACATTCCATCTGCTGCTCGCTGAGTGGAGACCTCAGTGTCACCTGAGTTCAGAGCTAAAGCATTTGCATTCATACTTGAAACCACATGTAGAGACCCGCTGTTGACAGTTCCACAAGATTTTGGTCCTAGATTTTTGTTGTCAGTGTTGCCTGTGGTATGGGTGGACCTCTGTGTACATACATGTTTGTTCTTACATGTCGCATTCAAGGCCAGCTCTAAATCTGCAGGCTTTTGGATTTTTTAAAAAAGACTCTTGAGCTAGAGATGTGGCTGAGTGGCAGAGCACAGGCCTACTATGTACAAGGGTCTGGATTCCATCCTCAGCATCATAAGAGTAGAACTGGAAGTGGTGACGCAGGTCTATAATCCCAGTACGTGGGAGGCTGAGGTGGCAGAGAATTGCCTCACGTTCAGGTCCATCCTGGGCTATATAATGAATTCAAGACTTGCCTGAGCTACCCTGTCTTAACAAACAAAAGGATCATTACACAATTTTCCTAGAAATGCAGATTGTTATTTTTCATCTGCAGTGGACCTAATGTGCTTAGACACACATATGAATTGTACTTACATGGTTGGTGTGTATAACTTGGGCTCTTAAACCATAAATCATAAATGTATACTAGACTGAAAGTATTCAGCCATTTATTATTATTGACAATAATAAGCCTATATTGATTGTTACTGACAACCTACTTTTTTAGGCTCTCCTTAAATCCCCCTCTCGGGCCTGACGCGATGGCGTGGGCTCGGCCCCTGCGGCAGGCAGTGAGTCGGGGGTGTTCAGGACAGGAGTAAAGCTGAGCACGGTGCTTTGGGGCCTAAGACTGAGCCCAGGGCCGTCCCCACCTGATCTCACAGAAATAGCAATACCACCTTGTTGTACTATAAATAGCACTCGGGGTGTGTGTGTGCACGCACGCACGCATGCACACGGCTTTACAGGGAGCTCAGAGTCATCCATTCAGCACACATTCTCCATTTATCCAACAAATCGCTCACACAGGGCAACTCTGCACCAGGTCTTGTGTGGTGTGCCAGGTGCGCATTGGTGAGAAGACCAGCCCCTCCTCCAGGACCCTCACAGCCTGTCAGAGACAGGATAGGTCACTCCATTCCAGGAGGGGACCAAGACCATTGGAGAACAGTACGCAGTCAAAGCAGGCTAAGTTTTAGCCATTTAAACTTCAACGCCTCAGTTTCTGCCTCTGTAAGGATGCACCTTTTCTCAGCTGTAGGATTTAAGAAGACAGTGAACAAGCAGTACTGGCATGCTTCACAGTGTGGGCCGGGTGGGACATGCACACCTGAAACTGAGCACCCTGTCCCATCAGCTGCAGCTGCATCCAGGTCTAGGCAGTTGTCACCAAAGTACCATGGGCCAGTCTGGCCATGTTGGAATTTTAAATGTGGACAGATGTGCTGCTCAGCTTTTCTGTCCTTGGGACACGGACCCAATACCCACAACCTAAAAGAGAAGCAGCTTAATCTAGCTCTGGTTCACAGTTTCGGGGGATTCAGTCCATGGTCAACTGACTCTAAGCAGGAACATTATGGTGGCAGGGTGTGGTAGAGCCAAGCTGCTTAGTTCATTGTGGCCAGGAACAGAGCAAGGAAACAGGACCGGTCAGAGACGAAGGGCCAGCCACTATACAGAGTACCCAAGGTCACATCTCCATGACCTCCCCCGAGACATACCTAGACGTGTGCTCTGTAAATCTGCTAGTCGTTTCTTAATCCATGAAGCTGGCATACAAGATTAATGGTCACAACCAAACATCAAAAAGATGTGTTAAAACACTATGAATCCAACAGAATCAGGAATATTCAGTCTGCATACTGTCAAAGAAAGCACAACCCCTGCTTCCCAGCCCTGGCCTCACATCCCTTTGTCCTCTGGTCCTTTCTCTGGCCCCTGAGCTTCAGCCTAAAGAAGTTTGCAGAGAAGAAAGTGGAGACCTCGGAGACTTGGAAGAAGCAATTTGCCCCACAGCGCCCTCTGCCTGGGAGGTGGTGTTAGAGCTGAGCCTGTGCACCTCTGCTGAGCTGACTGCTCTTGACCTTGACCGATTGAGTCTGAGTTGGTAAAGTCACCCAGAGGGGTCACAAACCGGTGACAGAAGGAGCCGTGTGCGCAGAAGTGGAGAGGGGATGGCAAGAAAGGCCCTGGGGCCAGTGGGGACAAATAAAGCAGGTGTGACAGGTGGCTGTGAGAAGGAAAGTGGCGCTAGGAGCCAGAAGAGTTTTCAGGCAGAAGATGCCCTGAGCCCTGTGCAAGGAGGGTGGCCTGGCACCGCTGCATGGGACATGCACAAGGGAAAGGAGCAGACAGAGCACTGCAGACCTCACGGCACCCGGGACACTGAGGTGTACACAACCCGGGTGGCTCGTGGCTCCCTGATGCAGGGGACAATGAGACCCAGATTTGTTACTCCCTACCCAGTTCTCCTTAGCAGGGGGCACAGAGGCTTTGGCCTGAGCTGGCACTGGAGACTCAGGTGCGGCTGCCCAGGATGACACTTGGGCGGGGCCGTTCCTCTCCAGCAATGTGGCGGAGCCGTGAGCAGCGCTGCTGGCCTGTGTGGTGTGCAGCACCCCACCCGGCTCCTGCCAAGATGTGTGTGACTTGTCTAGGCCGCAGCCTACAGAGAAGAAGCTACTGTGTCTTTGAGTCGCCAGCCAGTGGCAGAGGCGGGCAGCTTGAGCACAGGCTCTCAGACTGCAGGGATGACGGGGTTCCCCTCAAGACTGCTGTCAGCAACCTGGAACTGTCCCCGTGACGACCCTCAGGGCCTGTGACCCAGGCCGAAGCCTGTCCACCTGCAGAGCCCTTGGTCAGTTCCTGAGCACCCGCTGGTGAGCCCCAGACTCCTTCACCCAGCAACTGCAGACCAAGCAACCTCTAGATGCCAGGCCCCACGCTTGTGACCAGCGGTGCATCTGCAAGTCACCCACAACCCCTGAAGGCTCCTGAATGACTCTCATCAGGAGATGAGGATGTGTGGCCCTTACAGCTGCAAGGCTGTCAGGAAGTTACTCAGACTGTCCAAGCACCAGCATCCTCACCTAGAGGGGGAGCACAAGCTGCTGCCTTGTGGCATGGGATGATCCCCAAGATAACTGTACCCAATCAAAGGGAAGAGCCTGACTGTGTGGGGCGCTTGGGGAATGATCTCGGGGAGTAGGAGGCCCCCACCCCTCTTCCCCCCACAAGGCTGTACCTTGCTGAACTTGTACCCTATGCCCACTCTGTCTCCTTCTCGCTGCAGGGCGCTGGATACTCGGGATTCCTGTGGGACACAGCAGCTGGTGTAGAGCTACGAGATGCTCCCGGGCAGGAGAACTCGCCCAGCAATGGACATGGGAGACCCCCGGTGCCTAGCCCATACCTCGCCAAGTTCAAGGTACCTTGCACCACTGTGTGTCCTGCTCCCTCTAAATAAGAAGAGTCGCCGGGCGTGGTGGCACACACCTGTAATCTCAGCAGTTGGGAGACTGAGGCAGGAGGATCATTGCAAGTTTGAAACCAGCCTGGGCTACAGAGTGAGCTCAAGGCCAGCCTGAACTGCATAGTGAGACCCTGTCTCAAAAAGCCAAAAAAAAAAGGAAGAATCTTTGTAGAACTGCAAAGGTGCGAAGGAGAGAAGGCTTCCCTTGTTGCTTTGAGTTTATTCTCGAAAGATTGGGTCAGTGTGCATTCCTGTGGCTGCAGGGGAAGGTGACCATGTCCAGGGCAGAGACAGAGAATCTGGAGGGCCCCCAGCCCCAGTAAGTGCGACACGTGGGCAAGAGAGAGGAGAAGCCAGGTGCAGTGCTGCATGTCTGCAGACCCAGCCAGGGAGGAGGCTGAGACTGGAGGGTTGCAAATTTCAGGTCAATCTGGGCCACATAGCAAGACCCCAACCCCAGTGAGAGAAGGAATGGGAGAGAGGACAATCACTCTGGCCCCCAGCCCACACATACCAGAATGACCCAGCAGGTTTTTATACTCAGGGATGCCTCGATCCTATTACAGTTTCTGTGATAGAGCCTAGGAAGGTCTGTCTTTCAAAGGCTCCTTCAGCAGCCCCTCACCTGCCCGGCACTGGTTAGCGAGGTGTCTGGGAATGGCGGGGCTGGGGCAGCAGCCTGCTCTGCAGAGCCCCCAGTCAAGGGCTCCCCAGGTTCATCTCCTTTATTCCAGGGAGCAAGGGCTGTTGGGGTCTGCGGCAGACTCAGGGAGCTCTAGGTGGAGGCTTGAGGCAGCCCAGTCTGGGGGCGACTGAGCAGTTGGGGGCAGTCTCCCCCACTGCGCTCCCTCTGGCCCCGGAACACCCTGGGGTGCTACGGACAGCAGAGCGCTGGAGCACACACAGTGAGAGGTGGCCGTCCAGTGAGTGAGCCCTCTCCTTTGGTTCTTGGTCACCACGCCCCAAGCAGGCGAGTGTCCCCTGGTGCAGCGACCCTTTCTTTACCTGTGTGTCCTGCCCCAGCAGTTCCGGAGCCTGTGGGTCACTCCTGAGCCCAGGACGGTTATCTCTGGCAAGAGACAGGGCAGGCCATGTGCTGGGGGCCACGAACCACAGCTCCCTCTCACCCATGGCTGCCAGGCGATGGGGTGTGTGTGTGCGCTCACTTGGGTGTCTACTGTGGTACCCATTGACACTTCTGGTGCCCCAGCCTGTGGTTTCCACCGGGCTGTCGGCACACTCACACTCAGGGACCTGCTAGGGAAGTCAGCCCAGGTCATCTTTAGAACCTCCTGACACCACACTGGCCCCCTTTTTAGGTCAAGTGACTTTGGCCAAGTACAGCTACAAGCCCCCAGACTACCTAGTGTCACTACAAAGTGAGCTGGCTTTTTAAGATGGGCGTAATAGTGCATACCTGGAATCCTAGCACTCTGGGAGGCTAAGGCAGGAGAGTCACAAGTTTGAGTCCAGCCCTGGGCAACTTAGCAATTTAGGGAGACCCTGTCTCAAAATAAAAAATAAAGAAAGGACTGGGGATGTAGCTCAGTGTTTAGGCTCTGGGTTCAGAAAAAATGCACACTGTTTTCCAATTTTTTGTTTTTTGGTCTTTCTGAAATAAGGTCTTGCTGTGCAGGTCAGGCTGGCTTTCAGCTCACTTTGTAGCACAGGCTGGTCTCGCACTTGCAATGATCCCCCTGCCCCAGCCTCCTGAGTGCTGGGATTACAGGCGTGTGCCACCATGCCCGGCTCTTGAAGCTGTTTTTAATTGGAAAGTGCTGTGGTGTCAACCATGGTGGCCCGTGTCCTCTCAAGCAGTCCTCTAGCCAGGCACCTGGCCTTCTGTGCTTCAGGTCACATGCTGGGTCAGGTAGATGGTCCAGGACAGGGACAGGATGTGGTTGGGGAGCTTATTTCAGAGGTGCAGTGCTTGCCTAGCACATGAAAGGCCGGCGTTCCACCCCCAGTGCTGTAAAAAGAAGAGGGAAGAAAGAGGTGAGAGGTGCAGTGCGTGTGGCCCTGTGCCCTGGTCCAGCCTCAAGGTGCTGGGGCAGCAGGTGGGGCGGCAGCAGCAGAGCTGCTATAGGTCCAGTGGTGGCAAACTGGGGCCACATCTGCCGGACATGCCTGACACCTCTGCTTCCTGGGGCCCCAATCCTTCCTTTCTAGCAGTGTTTACTTTTGATTTCCCTGATAGCCAAAGTCAGACTAGCCAAACCCCAAGCAGTCAAGCTGGGCCTCAGGGCCAGCAGATAAAGTGTCTGCCTGGGTGTGGCCTGTGAGCGCCCCCTGCTGCCCAGCCACAATTAGAGTTAATCAGGACAGGGTGGGCTTCAAGGCACAGGAACCCCCAGTAGTGGGATGTTCATGGACTGGGGTGGAGTCTCGCTAACAGCAGCTGTTAGAGACAATTTCTGTAAGCAACCATATAGGGAAGAAAATAAACCAAACCCTGCCACATTCAGCAGCTGTGGCCAATTTTACAGGGGCAAGGGGGATCTGGCACAGCACAGGCCCTATCCATGAAGGTCTGGGCTCCGGGGATTGAAGCAAACCCCTTCCTGTCTCCTGGGCAGTGCTGGCTGTGTCCCAGTGGTCCACTGTGTCCACAAAGCTGTCTCTGAGCTGCACAGGGTGTATCCAAGAAGCAGCACCATGCAAGCCCCTCCCTGTTGCTCTGTCTCCTACTGCCCAGGTGGGAAGTAACGAAGTGACCCTAGTGAACCTTCACCTGGCTGCCCTGAGCCTCCCGGTGACAGAGAACCCCGGCAAGAATCCCAGTGACGGCCACCGGCTGGCGAGCTTGGCACAGACCCTGCAGGGAACCCTGAAAGGTAGGACAAGGTCCTTCTCCCAGGCCTGGCGGGCAGCTCAGTGTCCTCTATGCCACCTAGGGCCACCAAGGCCAGCCATTTGTCAGCAAAGCAAGCCATGGGGACAATCACACGCCTGCGTCTCACAGAGCCAGCAGAGTCCATCTCTTTCTCTGTGGACATTACATGTGGATTCCCTGGTGTTGGCTTCATGCCTTGTCTGCCTCTTGTGAATGGATAGACTTGGTGTGGGGCAAATGTAAGTGATGAGGCTTCTCTTTGCCAAGTCCTGGTCCCACTCCGTGGTGCCACCTTTAGATGTTCTTGTGAAAGACACGTGTGGGTGGGGAAGGTGCGTTCCTATTAGCAACAACTGGGTTTTCCTGCCAGGACAGAGATCATAATCTCAGCCCCCTGGTCAGCTGTGGAGCTCAAGCCAGCAGCCCACTACAGGTCCCCCCTGCTAGGAAGTTGGGAGAACATGGAGAGGAGCACCAAGTATCTGGGGCTCAAGGTATCCAAGCCACGTCTAAAATACCAGACTTAGAGCACTGGTTGGAGGCTGATATTTAGGAGGATCACAAGTTCCAGCCCAACCTGAGCAATTTAGCAGCCAAGGGAGACCCTGTCTAAAACTAAAAATAAAGAAGGGCTGAGGATATAATTTAGTGTGAAGGGTCTGGGTTTCATTTCTACAACAGCAAACAAAATAAAAATCCCTCCAAAACAACCCAATCAAAAACTGGGCAAATGAATGGAATAGACACTTCTCAAAGGAAGAAGTGCAAATGGCTAATAAATGTTTTAAAATATTCAACATTTTTAGCTATCAGGGACATACAAATCAAAACCACACTGAGATTCCATCTCACCCAACACAGAAAAGCTATCAGCAAGAGTATAAAATAAAACAGGTTGTCTCAAAATAAAACTTGGAGGTGCATGCATGTGATCCCAGCACTCCAGGAGGCTGATGCAGAAGGATTATACATTCAAGCCTGGCCTGGGCAGTAGAGCAACTTAGCAAGACCCTTTCTCAAAATAAAACTTTAAAATACAGAGCTGGGGTTGGATGCAGTGGTGCACGCCCGTAACTCCAGCATTCAAGAGGCTGAGACAACCCTGTCTCAAAGCAACAAAAATAAAACTAAACATTTATGTATTTTATCTTTCAGTTTCTTATTCTAGGGAGGCAATACGATGTTTACACATGTGAGTCTGATTTATGTCACTTATGAGTATGGTCTCTAGTTGCATTCATTTACCTATAAATGCCTCTCATTTATCTTTCTTCATAGCTGAGTAATACTCCATTATATAAAAATACCAACAGGGTAAAAACAAAACCTACGGATTGGGAAAAATTTTTAGCCAACTGCCCCTCAGAGAAATGTAACATTCTTATGAGCCTGCCTTTGGATGGCACTGGGCAGCAACATTGGGCCTATTTCTTGTCACACCTCATAAAGACACTCATGAGAGAGCACCTCCAGAACTGCTCCAGAAAGTGGCAGAACCATGGGATAAATGAGCGTTTTGGGGGAGGGGTACCTTGAGGGGATTAACAGCAAGGTGTCTTTTAGTACAATAAATTTTAAACTTTAAACACATACTGTATGCTTTAAGTAGCCCTTGCATCTTCATGGTTTACCCCCTCAGCACTTCCATCCTTCCTGAGGTTGAGTAGCGAGTGTTCTGCTGACCTTGTAGACCACATCTTGCTTATCTATTGGCGGCACCTGGATTGTACCCGCTTGAGGCTTTGTGAAGAGTGCTGCTAGGAACACAGTGCTCTATAAATAAATTTTAGAGTTCTCTCACTGAAAAATAAATCAATCCCTACGATGCCCCATCCAGGAGTGGCTATGTTCACCCACAATCACTCTGTCACCTGTTATAATAGATGACTTGAGTCACATGCAGTGGCGCATACCTATAGTCCCAGCTGCTCTAGGAGGCTGAGGCAGGAGGATCATAAGTTTGAACTAAGAGACCCTGTCTCAAACATGGAAAGGGCTGGGCATGTAGCCCAGTGGTAGAGCACCCCTGGGTTCCATCTCCAACATCATGAAAAACAACAACAAAAAACCACAATGAGTTGATAGATTTTCACCTGGGTAACATTTTGCTCTTCACAGTCTGAACTCTTTTCCCCCTTTGGATGCAGAAAGGAGAGCTCCCAGTCCCTCTGGGGCCTTAAGCTGGCCCCTCACCCTCCTTCCCCTGCTGCCCAGGGAGTGGCCAGGTTTTCACCAGAAACCTCCGCGGGTTACTTTGCTAAATTGCCAAAAGACTGTTCACCACAGCCTGGCATCCACATAGGGCCAGTGACCTGTGCTCCATTTCCTCTGCCTGAAACTCACAGCCAATTAATTGTTAACCATGACCCCAAGGTGGGGGTGCAGGAAGTGCCAGCTCCTGCTCAGGCACAACCAGGCTGAATCGATCGGCAGAGGAGACTACGCCTTCTTCCTGCTGTGCCAACAGCAGTCATGTCCTTCGCTGTGCGGCTATGGGCTGCTGTGTCCTCAGTGCAATTTTCTGCTTTCAGATCTGAGCAGGGCTTGAGGACGGGGCCTCCCTCCGAGAACTCGGGAAGCAGGGCCTCTAGTACCTGGCAGGGTGGTCCATCAGCAGGCACCCACCATGGCAGGTGGCACTGGTACTGCACACAGTTAAGAGGTCTCTGACGAGAAGGGCCTGAGATTCACCCTCACTTCTGGGAACTGAGGGAACAAGTGCGGGAGTCCACCCCAGCCCACCTCACTCCCTGCAGGTGGCACCAGGAGGAGAATCCGGGCCTCTGGGCAAGATGCTCAGAGCAAGGATCGCCTGCATAGCTGGACAGGGCGGTGCACACCGGTCATGGCAGCACTCAGGAGGCTTAGCAAGGCCCTGTCTCAAAAACAGTGGTAAAAAGGGAGGCTGAGGATGTAGCTGAATATCAAGGCCCAGTGTTTAATAGTCGGTATTGAATAAACAGAACGCTTCCACTGTGTCATCAGTGATGCAGATCTAACGGGTAGAATATGGTTTTGAGATATCTGAGTGAGCCTGTCCTGGAGGAGAACCTCGTGGCGTCCTGCAGTCTCGCGGGGCTGCCTGCCCCAGACGCCTGCCTGTCTCCTGCTTCTCAGAGCCGCCTTCTGGCATCTGTATCCCGTGAAAGCGTCTCACGCTGCAGCAACCCTCAGCCCTCTCGCAGTCACGAGATTTAGTGCGAGCGTCCTGGTTTACTCAGGCTCCAGGAGTGTCACCGCGAGCCACTGCCTGTCTCCTGGCCCCCCACCCTATCTTTTCTTTTCACCATGAATTTCAGCCTGTGACTGTGGGCGGCACACAACATACAGGGACCACAAGTGTGGTCACCAACATGGCTCCCAAACAGCCTTCCTGTTGGAGGCTCTCACTGGTTCCTCAGGTCACCTAGTCTTGGTCAGCATGAGACCCACTGAGCAAGCCACACAGCAGCTGCAGGAGTCTCATCCAGACCTTTGTCCCAAGCTGCAGGAGGCGCCATCCGCGGCACGCGCCTGCCCTCTGCTGGTCACTCCTGTCCTTTCACTTTGCTTCTCTCCCTCTCACCATTACTGAAGCAGTCGGGCCAAGGAGAAAGACTGACCAGGTATCTCAAGTTTGTGTTAGCTTGTTTGTTTGTTGTGAGGTACTGGGGATTGATCTCAGAGCCTTTGCACTGAGCTGTAGCCCCATCCCTTTATTTTGTTTTGGTTTAGTTTGGTATTTTTTGAGACAGCGTCTTGCTGTGTAGTTCAGGCTAGCCTCGAACTCACTGTGTAGCCCAGCCTGGCCTCCAATCGCAGCAGCCCTCCAGCCTCTGCCTCTTGAGTGCTGCGATTACAGGTGTGCACCACCACACCCCGCCCTGCCCCTTTACTTTTTATTTTGAGACAGGGTCTTGCTAAAGTTGTTGAGGCTGGCTTTGAACTTGCAGTCACCTTGCTTCAGCTTCCCAGGCGTGACTGTCGCAGATGACACTGATGATTTCATTTATGAACTGCCTTCCTAAAAGCTCCCCTCCCGAGGTGCGTGTGAGGAGAAGGGCCAGGCAGAGCCGTGGGAATCCTGCGGAGCCTGACTGGACTCTACTGTTCTTGTACAACTCCTTATCCCTGTCTTGGAAAATACTTTCTAACCGCTCTGCTTCCCGTAAGGCTCACTGGCAGTGGGGGAAATGCTTCGAATACTTCATAGAGGAAACTTTTCCACTCTGGGCACACCTCGCCTTGTCCGACTGACTTAGACACAAATAGTTCCCTTGGGGCGGTGTCTCTGGGCGAGCCCTCCTTTCTCCGGTTCCGGTTCCGGAAGCCCTGGGCTGAGGGCAGTTCCACATCTGACAGAATTGTGGGGAAGGGGTTGTGTGCCTCGTTTTCTGGAGCAGAGGGTTCGTGCTGTGAGGGGCCAGAGCCCAGATTCCATCTCAAAGTCACCACGCTGGCTATTTCCTGTTAGACCCGGACCAAAGCTGGCGATATAGCTCAGTGGCATAAGTGCCTGCCTGGCAAGTGCAAGGTCCAGAGTTTGATTCCTGACACCAAAAAAGAAAGAAAGAGAGAGAGAGAGAGAGAGAGAGAGAGAGAGAGAGAGAGAGAGAAAGAAAGAAAGAAAGAAACACGCTGGAATGCTAACCAACATTTTCCACAAACGAAAGAAAAGAAAAAAAGCTGGGCGTGGTGGCACACACCTGTAATCCCAGCACTCAGGAGGCTGAGGCAGGAGGATCCTTGCGAGTTTGAGGCCCGACTGGGCTACAAAGTGAGCTCAAGGCCAGCCTGAACTGCACAGCAAGACCCTGTCTCAAAAAACAAAACAAACAAACAAAAAAAGACCCATGCCAGGAACTGCTTTCTACATCCCCTGCTTGGTTCTCAGAGCTCTGTGGCCCCTCTTCCTCCTCATTCCTTCAGTTTAATAAAGTGAAATGAGGAATTCTGGGAAAGGAGACAAAGGTTTCGCTGCCCTTGGAGAACACCACCATCCCTGTTGTTACACTTCAAGTGAAAGAAAGAAGATGGCCCCAGTAAAAGAATGATGAGAACTGGCTGAGGAAAGCGTGGGAAGGGGCACGCAGGTTGGGAAGGGAACGCAGACACAGGCACCCATCCCTCCTCCTCCACTGCCACCCCCTCCTCCCACTGCTGGGGTGCTGCCTGTGTGCTGGCTCTACTCGGACCCGGTTTCTCTCCTGTGAAGCAGATGCTGGGGAGTCTTGGGCACTTGCTGTGGCCAAGGAAAACCCCAAGGAAGGAGTCAAGACCCTGAGCAGTGATCATGTCGATTTGGACATGATCAAGGTGGCTGTGATACAGGCTCTCCAAATGTTGCAGGGAGATGGTGGCACCTCCAACCTGCTGGATGTCCCATATGTGAAATTCATGTTCCCTGACATCAAAGAATGAATTCTAAGGAACAACGGAGGTGAAGAGTAGGAAATCTTATTGAGGGAAAGACAGCTCCTGAAAGAGCTGGGAGACCTGGAAAGGGGATTGCCAACAAGCCCACTTCTCAGAGGAGGTTTTATAGAGCAAAATCTCAGGGTGGGTACAACGTGGGACAAAACTATGATCAACCAATAAGATTATAAATACAACTGCTTAGGTAATGTTGATTCAAGGGGGAAGAAAGTCCCATAGCAAAAGTACATGGAAAGAATAAGAAACTTACTGGAAGAGATGGGCTGGGAAGTCCTGGTCCCCCACCCAGGTGACTGAGCCCCATTTAGGGTCTCAGTTATAGTATATCATTTATCCCTCAGGGAGGTATGTGGGCCTGATCATTCTGTCTTTATCTGGAGGCCTGGCATTCAACAGCTGCACCTCCACCCACAGTTGTAATGTGTTCTTATCTTCTGCACTGGCTCCTTCGAGGGCCCAGCCCTGTCTGGCTGCCTATAATATTTCTATGTAACTTAGCTGTCTGTAATAGTTATTTGGTGTCCTTTAAGACAAAGAAGCATACACTGTTTGATAAACCACTGAGAACCCAGGTGAGCTGCGTGCTCGTCAATGAGGAAGACAAGATTCTGATCTGATGGGCACCCAGGCTAGGAAACAGACACCTGTACAGTTGGAAATTGTGTTGGCTTGTGGGTTATTTTGCAAGGGGACACAATATAATTCAGGACACATAGTTTATAAGATTATTTATAGTAGTCACCCAAAGAATGATATACAAGAGAGTACAGGAAATCTGTCCACACACTACTATAGACCAGGAATCCAGTCGAGGGCCTGGATCCCATGTTAATATCCTGCATGAGTCCAGCTGAATGCCTCCCATGAATCCAACTGGAGGCCCAGAGCCCCTAACATCTCATGCAGGCCTGTTTCATGGAACTGTGCTGGGAAGGCCCAAAGGTCAGTGGTGGAATCTAGAAAGTCTGTGCCAGCAGGATGAAGGATCTGTGCTAGCAGGCTAAGGGATCTGCACTGGAGCCAGGAAGTAAAGCACAAAGTAAAAACCAGAGCTCCCCCGAAAGGTACCACAGCCATCCTCAGCAACAGTGAAGTCCTGAGCTTCTCTGATGATCAAGATGGCCGAGTTCCCATCAGGAAAGCCAATGCAGCAGGCTTCTTCAGGAGACTGAGCAGTGCACCATCTTCCCCTCTGGACCCAGAAAGCAATGCTCAAAGTAAAGACCAGAGCTCCCCCAAAGTGAACGGAAGCCATTTCAGTGCCAACAAGGTCCCAAACTTCTCGGAAGAGGAAACCAGCCAAGTTTATCAGGAAAGCCTGCATGACCAACTCCTCCAACAGAACCAACAACCCCTCACAGCTTTGACCAGCTCCCAACAGCCTTCCTCAGTTCCCAAGAGCCTCACTTTTCCTTCTCCAGTTCTGCTTCCTATGCTGCTGGCAACAGTCCCCAGGCAGGCCTCTCACACCCAGCACCATACTTCCTCAGCTCAGCTGGGGGTTCTAAGTCGACCACCAGTTGTCAATCCACTGCACAAATGCAGGACAGAGATAGAGTGGGTGTGCGGGCTGTGGACAGTGGTGTGTGCTGAGAAGGGAACCTGTGACAACTTCGCTTCAGATCTCTGACCTTATGGACCAGCAATACATTGTCCATTAGGAAGCCACAGTTTGGTTCTACCTTAGCCTGACCACTGGCGCACAGTTCTCTCTAAGCCCTCGCTCCCCTTGCCCATTCCTGTTGGTACATAAAGCAACTGGTGTACGAGCACATGGCATTAACCACTAAGTGGCCAACAGTATGTTTTGATTGACATCAAGTGGAAATGCGACAGGAACAGCATTGGTTCTGTGACAACAATGCCTTTTCCGCATTAATGGCATGCTCATTCAGCTCTGATCTTTGTATTCCTGGAAGTTATTTTGCTCTGACTGTTTCAACAAAAAAGACAACAATGTAAAAATTCTTGCAGACCTTATTTAATGTTTTTCACTTATTGCTGTAAAAACCAAGGACAACTGTATGACTTTTTTTGTACATAGCTGTTACATGTAGGGCAATCAGTCTTTAAGTAAGGGCAAATTATTCTTTAAAAAGAATCCAGATAGTGTCCCCCTTTAAGTCAAGTGTCTTATTGTTTAAATAACCTTCTTGTCTGAAATGTGAGGGAAAAAGGGAAAATAGAGTGAAAACAAAGATTCTATTTATAATAAAAAATAAAAATACTTACAAATATGGTGATAAAATGACAAAATTGGGCCAGGCATGGTGGCACATACCTGTAATCCAGGAATTTGGGAGGCTGAGGCAGGAGGATTGTGAGTTCAGGGCCAGCCTGGGATATAAAGTGAGAGACTATCTCAAAAAAGCAAGAAGAAAAAAGAAGAGGAGGAAGAAAGAAACCTATAAAGCATTGTTGCTGAACATAAAGGAGGAGGAGGCTTGAGTGGGTAAGCGCCGTGGCCTGTGGTTCTCAGGTGGAGGAATGACAGTGGGAGACCCTACCCTTACATCTCTGTGTGTGTCCACTGCACCGGGGGGACCTGACTGTGGCTGCTGGAGGTGGCTCCCAAGCTGGCTGCACGCAGAAGCCCAGAGAGCTGCAGGAAACGCTGAGGACACACACCAGCAGGGTCCCTGCAGTAGAGCTGTTTCGGGAGTGAGGTCCAACATCAGTATCTGTGGAGCCTTCCCCACCCTGTGCAGGGTGTCAGGCCCCTCCCACCTCAATCACAGCTGCCCGTTTGTGCCCATTCTACCCCTGAGGCCCTTGCATGGTTGCGTTTGAGAAGAGGAATTGTCTATGTAGAAAAGAAGACATAGCTCAGTGGTGAGTGCTTGCCCAGTGTCCCAAAACAGTGAAAGAAAAAAAAGTGTTTAAACTGCTAATGAAACTGGGCATGATGGTTCATGCCTGTGATCCCAGCACTTGGGAGGCTGAGACAGGAGGGTTGCCATGAGTTCAAGGCCAGCCTGGGCAACATAGCACAACCCTGTCTTTAAAACAAAAAGAAAAAAGAGAAGAAAACACTGCTAATTGAAAGGAGATCTGTCCCTAGGATGTATCAATGGGTAGAAAAACAGTGTAGGAGCTGGCAGGTAAAGGTGCTGTCCTGAATAAACACGCAGGCCTGCTCATTCATGGGCAAAATTACAGGAGACGCAAGGACTGGCCTCCTCTGGCCAGCTCAGGATGGGAATGTTAGGTAAGGTGTTAGTTAGATTGCTAAACCTTCAAAGTTTAATTTTAAAATCAAAACAATTGGCTAGGCATGGTAGCACATGTCTGAAATCCTGGCACTTGAGAAACTGAGGCAGGAAGATTGCTGTGAGTTTGAGGCCAGCTTGGGCTACATACTGAGTTCAAAGCCAGCCTGAACTGCATAGTGAGACCCTGTTTCAAAGAAAAAAGAAAGGGGCAGCTGTGACTGAGGTTTGATTTTAGAGTCAGCATGGGAGCATTTTATTAATGGTTGTACATTAAAGGAAAAAGCAGGCATCTCGGTGCTGCAGTTTGGTCGTAGACCAAATAAAAAGGCAAATGGCAAGTGAGGGGGAAAAGTAGTTCCTACAGGTGATGAAGAGGTCCTGTTCTTACTCTCTGAAGACTTTGTCTGCATCAGGCCTGTCTTGGTTACTTTTCCCTCGTTGCTGAGACAAAATACCCAACACTCAAAGTTAAGGAAGAAAAGGTTTATTTAGCTTACAGTTTGTGGAGGTTTCAGTCCACACTTGGCTGGTTCTGAGGCAGAGTGGCACATGGCAGAGGACAAACGTTTATGGCGGCAGAACACAGGAAAAACAACCAGAGCAAAAGGGAGGAATGGCTGCAAGCAGCCTCCTTCCTTCTCTTACATTGTAAAGAGACTTACCCCAACCAGGGGCCCTGTAACACTCCCATGATGTCCATACCCTCTTCTTCCACCAAGATATGTACAAAGTAAGCACCCTGGCTTCCTGCTGAGTCACTCAGCCAAACCTCTGGACTCCCCAAGTTGACACAATGTATCAGCCATAACAATCCACCCCTTGTCAACTTAGCAATCAGACACATTTCTTTAAACCAGTTTCCAGATACAGAGACATTATATTACATTAGAACCATAACAAGGCCACAAACTGCTGGTTCCCTGTGCAGAGCAGAGACACAGCTGAGACACCAGCCGCAGCCCTCTGTTTCCACTTCACTCTGATCAGAGAACTGGGCTCCTCTGAGAAATAACTCCTCCTAGGACCAGGGAAGGAAAGACACAGGATGATCCTGGAACATCTTAGAGCATAAGAAAGAAAAAAAGCACTCAGCAAAAAACCGAAGAGGGTGTGGAGGTGGGACGGGGACTAAAGGTCAACAGACAGAGCCCCAGAGACCAAGGCCAGAAAACGCTGAGCTTTAACAGAACCCCTAACAAGTTGCAGGTTATAACTCAAAGCAGCGTAGGGGTCCGAACTGGTATAAATAAGTGATGAATAAAGTAATAAGTAAGAAAGAGAGCGATCTTTTGTGCAGCAGGAATACAAATATATACAGCGTGTACATAACAGGTGTGGGGATGGAGCCCAGGCTCACACATGCTAGACAAGCACTCACTGTTGAGCTTCCCAGCTCAGAATTTCACATAACCTAGAGACAAGGGGCACAAGTGTGTTTTCCTACAAGAGGAAGTGGCTGTGCCCTTGTTTTAGTGAGAATACCCAAGGTGGGTGGGGTGCGGAGAGAGGCCCCTCACAACGCCGGTGAGGGCCAATGTCAGGGCAGCCTCTGGAAAGCAGGCCAGCAGCACTGCCCCGAACCAGGGGTGGCCAAGATTTTTAATTGGAGCTCTCTACAAAAGACAGAAGGCCTGACACAGATTTTGGGGTGAGATTCTCACGTCAGCCTCCTGACCGCGGTGAGTTCTAGCAGCAGCCTTAGAGATGATCAACAGCCTGAGAATGGGGAGCCACGGACATCGCCACAGGTGGTGGACACAGCGGTTGCCCATGAGTGCCAGGGAGAGAGCAGCCTTTCCCTGGTCCAGGGCTTCGAGCGGACCCTCAGCAGATAGAGCACCTGCCAGTCTGGCACAAGTAGCTTCTGCTCACACCCCTGGCCTCGTCTTGGGCATCTGGCTTCTTGATACCCTGTCTGTAGAAGCATCAGCTGCTGTGGGTGTTACCCCGGAAACGGGGCGTTTGGAACTTCCTGCCCAAGTGAGCACAGGTTCCCCTTGTCCTCACTGCGCGGAGCGCCCCTGTGCATCCGGAGACCCCAGTCCGCCGCCGCCTCTGCCGGGCCGTGCTGATCTCTGGCCATGCTTGGGTTCTGCCCCTGCGCCCTGCACCCTGTCCCTGTCTTTCCTCCAGTCAACTGCGCACGCCTGGAGGGCGAGTATTCTGCTGCTACCTGAATTTCCGGCCTACTGGGTGCTCTGGAAATGTGTGGAGCGTTAGTGTTTCCTACCCAGCAGGACACGTTGGCTTTTTCCCCACAGTGAGACTGGACCCATGAGCTGGAACACGGGTGGCTTCTGTACTGCACCAGTGCTGCCCTTGAAGACTAGGGAGGGAGTGACACAAGGAACAAGGAGGCATCAGACGAGACCAGGCTATGCTCCTCGGCCTGAGGAGTGAGATCAGGGTCCCCTTCCCGTTCAAGGCGCCAGGGCTCTTTAATTCCTGATTTTTTTCCTCTTCTTTCTAGGAGAAAAAGATGTCATCATATTAGGGGATTTTGGCCAAGGGCCAGATAGCAGTGACTACGATATCCTGAGGAGAGAGAAATTCCACCCCCTCGTCCCCGCGCACACCTTCACCAACATCAGCACCAGGAACCCCCAGGGCTCCAAGTCCCTGGACAACATCTGGATCAGCAAAAGCCTAAAGAAGGTGTTCACGGGTAAGGAAGCCAAAACTCACCCTCCGCTCTGTGTGCTCCTGTTCCAAAGCAGAGTCAAGGCCCCAAGTCCTGCCTGACAGATGCTGCCTCCTCTGTAGGCACTTAGAGGCTGTAGTTTAGGTCACTTACCCTTCGCTGGAGATACTGCAGTGCTGGGGTTGGAACCTAAGGCCTCACACATGCTAGACAAGTACTGTGCTCCCAGCCCAGGACAGAGTCTTTGGTGAAAGGACAGCATTTTACAAAGTCCCAGCAGAGCCATGTTATACGTCACCAAACAGCGTAAGACTGAGAAAAGAGCAATGCCCTCGTCCCCACGTGAGAGGTTGCAGGCAGCGGCCAGGCTGACGTCCTTAGTATGGACTGTGTCACCAGCCGCTTCCTCTGGCCGCTGGTTTCCTGTGGGACTCTTGGGGGACCTGGTGGGAAGTTACCAGAGCAGAGATGCCCACTCCCAGGACCCCAGAGGCCAAGAGAGACAAAGGCAACAGGAGGAAGGAAGAGATCCCTCTGTCCCTGGCCAAATCAGCATCCACACCCTGTAGATCTTACCCTGACCTTGATGTCGCTCACGACCAAGGACCTGTGGGTAACAGCCTGTGACTGCTTCTGAAATTGTCACTTTCTTGCTGTCAGATAGCCTTCCTACTTCATGTGTTTCTAAGTCTTTGCCTTTTTCAAAATGCCTTTCCTTTCTCAAAGCCTAAATGTCTCTTTCCAACTCTTTCTGTAGAAAGAATTCACCACTCCGCACCTCCCACGTGGTGTCTTTTGCTTCGCAAAATAAGACCTTGGCTGGGGATATCCTCATGAGGCATCTGACCCCTGTCATGTACTTTGTGTTTTTAGTTTTGCAGTACTGGGGATGGAACCCCAGGCCTTTGTATTGAGCTACATCTCTAGCCCTTTTGTTAATTTTTTTTATTTTGATACAGGGCCTTGTTAAGTTCCCCAGGCTGGGCTTGAATTTGTGATACTCCTGCCTTAGCCTCCCAGAGTGCTGTGATTATAGGTGTGCGCCTGGCTCAAATACTTCGTTTCCTGGTCAAACTAGTAGCAGTGAATAAATGATGCTGGCTCACCGCTGTATGGGGATGGGCAGGAGGCCTGGCCTCTGGGTAGCTTCACTGCCTAAGGGGTGAACCCTTGTTTGTGTGGAAAGTTACGTTGGCCAAGATTGCATGTGTGCCTGGTACAGCAGCTTACTTAGGCAGATGTGCAGCACAGCCTGCAATCCAGCTGTTCCTGTCCTCACCACTGGGTGTCCCCCTCCCCTCTAGGTCACTGGGCCGTGGTGAGAGAAGGACTCACGAACCCGTGGATCCCAGATAACTGGTCCTGGGGTGGAGTGGCTTCAGAGCATTGCCCTGTGCTGGCCGAGTTCTACATAGAGAAGGACTGGGGCAAGAAGGACGGGCCTCGGGACGGCAGCGGGGTCACCCTGGAGCGCAGCGAAGCAAACATCAAGCAGGAGCGATGATGATGGCCAAGTGGACTTCTCCCTGGTGGCCTGGGAGGGCACAGCAGGGAGCGAGCCCTTCTCAGCTCCCAGGGTGTCCGCACCGCGCCCCTGGGGGGATGCGGTGCTTGAGGACTTCTCCAGAGAGGGCTGTGGCGGTCACATCAGAAGTCCGGGAGAATGTGCTACACCAAGCTCAGCAGAAGGAGTCTGGCCATCACTAGGCTGGTGGCCAGGAGAGGACAGAGGGACAGCAGCCGAGTAGAGGAGGAGGAGAGACGGCCTCCTGGGCACCAGCTCCCGGCGTTTCCAGCCCACCAGTCTGCAGTGTTGTTCCGGCTGCAGGCTGCAGAATGCTTTTAACTGTGATTAACACTGTCCTCAAGGATTTTGAGTGGTGATTTTTAGTTTTGTTTTGAAAAAATAAACAGATGAACCTGCCTGGCTGTGATGAGTGTGAGGCCTCTCCATGAGGCTGTGGGAGGGTGCCCAGGTCCTTTCTCCCACAGGCCCTCCACGTCCCAGTTGCAGCCCTGCGGTCACCCTGCATCTCTGCAACACCCCATGCCGTCCCCTCAGCCCTGACTCCCTTGCTAGAGTGTGCAGGAGCGGTTCTGCTTCTGGGCCTTTCCTAGAGCACAGGGATTGACATCATGTTGTTCTGCCTGCCGTCAAATTCCAGCCCAGAGGCTCCCTCTCTTGTTCTGAGGGGTGCACAGCTGTCCGGCTCCACAGGAATCTATAGTTGGCTTCCATAGCCACAGGCTCAGCCAACCTCAGGTCAAAAATATTTTTTTTAAATTTTATAACACATAGGCTTTTGTTCCCTTGTTGTTATCCTCTAAACAATACAATATTACTACTGTTTTCATAGCCTTGTGTTGCATTAGTTATCATAAGTCATCCAGAGATGATTTAAATTTATGGGATTCTGGGCCTGGAGATGGATGCCTATAGTCCCAGCTCCTCAGGAGGCTGAGGCAAGAGGATTACTTCAGTCCAGGAGTTCAAGACCAGCCTGGGCAACAGAGTGAGACCCTGTCTCAAATAATAATAAAGTAGGATGTATATGTGCTACAGGCAAATCTTATGCCATTTGCCATCAGGGATGTGATCATACACTGGTGTTGGTGTTCCTAAGCAGGATCCCTGCAACCCTCCCTTTGTGAATAATAAAGGATAGCTATGTGCTGACTCAGTACACAGGAAGCTCAGCCTGGGTGTTCAGGGCGGGAGGATCTTTTCTGTGTGGTCGGGGTTGGCGTCTCCCTTAGGCTCATCATGACACTGACCCCATGCGACCAGGATAATAATGCCCACTTCACACCTCCTGAGGGTCACCCACCCAGTAAAGAAAGGGATGGGAACTCTGGCGGTCAGCGTGGAGGGTCAACTTGCTTGGCATGGGACCCACTGTGGAGACTGGTGGAGCATACTTCTTGGGTGTGTTTGGGTGGGACATGGAGGCGGGGTCTTGGGGGTCTGTGGCTAGTACTTGGCCCTTTCCTCACTGGTGCTGCTCCCTTGCTGTTTCCTGGCTGCCGTGAGCTAGGCAGCTTTCCTCCGACATGCTCTTCCACCATGATGTCCCTGCCTTCAAGCCAGCAGACCATGGACTGAATTTCCTGAACTGTAAGCCAAATTAAGCCTCTCCTCCTTTATATTATGGGTGTTGGGCATTATATCCCAGCAACAGAAAAGCTGACTGATACCAGACTTCACCCTCATGCTCACATATCTTCTTCAATGTTCAGTGTTAAGACGCATAATGCCAATTTTGTCACACAGACACATTACCGTGGGTGTGTAATACTCATGTTTATCCTTTAGAATATTTTTATTGATGAAGTATTAATTTTAATTTTATGAGTTTTATTATATTAAACAATGAGTACTTAACAGGAAAAGAGCAAGAAAATAAAGTACTGAATTTTTAATATTTATTGAGTGTTTATAAAACAGCATCAAAATTTGCAAATTGACTGTTTTTTAGTGTCCAGAGTCTAAAAACAACAACAGAAATAAATTCCTATATTAACTAGAGTGAAAATACCCATAGAAGGGCTGGGGATATAGCTCAGTGGAATAAGCGCTTGCCTAGCAAGCGCAGGGTCCTGAGTTTGATCCCCAGTACCGAAAAAACAAACAAACAAACAAACAAACAAACAAAGAAAATACCCATAGAACTCTACTAAAAAATCTTTAATTATCACACTTAAGGCAGTCTTCACACATGGTAACAGCATGTTCCATATATACGCATCACTTACCCTGACAGCACTGAGTTTTACTTTCCTGACCTTTTTGAAGCACATTCTTGACATCTTGCTGGCCTTGCTACTTGTCAGGTTCTTATTATATTATGCAGTGTGTGGTTGATAGGAACATAAAATATCAATGAAGTAAAGCATTAAATTCTTCATCTGTATTGTGCATGTAGAACAAACATTGACATTTTCACATTAGCTATGTGCTTGCTTACAAAATCTAAAAGATAACATCAGAAATCAATTACAATGAAGATATCAGTAGAACTCTACAACAAAAATAATCTTGGCTTCAGCTATCACACGCAAAGCAGTCTTCACACACGACAACTGTGTGTCCCATGCACACGTCTCGCTTACACTGAAGCGTAAGTGCTTAGTTCTCCTACCCTCTGTGGCAGGCCACTATTGTCACCTCTATTGTCTTCCTCTGTTGTCAGGAGCTTTGTACAATGTGCACTTAGCAGGAGAATAAGATAATCAGGAAAATAAAATATCAAAAGTATGAGTGGCCAGGCGCGGTGGCACACACCTGTAATCCCAGCACTTGGGAGACTGAGGCAGGGGGATTGTTGCAAGTGTGAGGCCAGCCTGGGCTATATAAGTGAGTTCAAGGCCAGCCTGAACTGCATAACGAGATCTTGTCTCAAAAAAACAAAACAAAACAAAAGTAATAAGTAAACATAGTAGATATCAACATTTTGACATCAGCAGTGTACTTATAAAACCTAAAAGATCACATCAGAAATAAATACCTCTGTGAACTACAATGGAAATACAAACAAAGGCCTACCACAGAAATAATCTTTGCCTAACTGTCACACCCAGGCAGTCTTCACACACGTCAGCTGCACAAGTATTGCTTACACTGTATTGCTTACACTGATAGCACGTATGCTTTGTTTTCCTGTCCTTTCCTGTAGAGTGCAGCTGACATCTTTTTGGTCTTGCTGTCGTAGTAGGTCTTTGGGATGCCGTGCCTGGCTGCTCACCTGTCAGCTCACTGGTGTGCTCCACGATTTTTTTGCATAGTTCCCTAGGCAGAAGCATTTTGTTCTTCTTCTATTGTAAATGATCTCTTAGGAGTTCCAGTCCCAGTCTTTTAAGAAAAAGTTTCTACGTGATGTTTCGCACTTGTTATTTTCTTTGTAAACTATCAAACTATTTATGCCACTCATGTTTTGGATGGAGTAAAACACAGTCATTGGTCAACACTTTGTGTCTCCTCTGACCTCATAGTTGCGTAACTCAACAGCAGCATCTGCTCTGCCCTCGGTTTTGTTGTAGAAAGTTGCCATCTTAGGCTTCCATTTTGTCAGAGTTTCCCCGTCAATTTTTCCATCACGGTGCAGTGTTGATAGCAGTACCAGTTTGTTTTTCTTTGCCATATAGGAGGCCAAATTTTTAAATATTAAAATTAAATTCTATTCACCTCTTATTGTATACCAGATATATTTCTAAGGACTTCAGAAACATTAGCTCAATCCTCATTAGACACACTGGTTATATATTCTTACCATTTTCCAGTTTACAGAACCAAGGCACAGAGTGAGGAGATCATCTGACTTCCCAAAACTAGGAGATGGAAGAATCAGTATTCTTTTCTATATATACTTTTTTGGAACTTATTTTATTGGTACATTTTAGATATGTAGAATGATAACATTCATCATAGAGAGTTTATATCTGTACATGATATATCACTCTTGTTTGTTTGTTTGGGACAGGGTCTTGGCTAGGTTGTTCAGGTTGGCCTTGAATGCACTATGTACCCCAGGCTGTCCTCAAACTCATGGTGATCCTCCTGCCTCAGCCTTCCAAGTGCTAGGATTACAGGTGTGCAATACCATGCCCACCTTGTGCATGGCGTATCTTGCTACTGCTTTTTTTGACATTCCCCTCCCTCCCTCCAGCCCTTCTCCCCTCAAGTCCAATGTTACATCTTTCTGAAATCCAAAGATTGTACCATGCAATTCTTATTTTGGAATTGCAACATTTTACTTGGAATTTCTGCTTTGTTCCTGCATATACAGTTCCTGCGTTGGTCAGCTTGTGCTCTATTAGCAAACATAACATCAGCTGGAAACTGGTAAACCGATTGTGGAATGTCGCACTGTGATTAGTTTGGGAGATGGGAGCAACAGGTCTGTTCACAACATCATTTAATGTATTATTATATGAATAAGGACCTCGTGGCTGAGTTCCAGGCTAAGTAAGTTTCTAAACTGAAAGCATAATATCTTTGCATTTACAAGGGCATAAATTTTTATTCCATATTTGGATGGTTTGGGGGGTCCTGAAGCCCCAGTGACTATGACATGCTACAAGATGTTCCTCAGCAGTCACGTAGTCAGATGGTGTGCACATTGCCTGACAATTATCCACAAATCTCTCAAACCAAGAGCACATAGCAGCCAGACTGTCAATTCTTTTTCTTCCCTGGCAGGTGGTTTTGTCCTTAAACCTCAGGCAGTTTAGAAGGAAACCAAATTGCAGTGTCATTGTTATTCTATACATCTCAAGCCAACGAGATTACCATGAGAAAGCTCTGCCAAGTACCACAGACCTATGAATGCTAGGGAGGTGGCCTAATAAATACATTTGTTTTACTTGTATTGCAACATTTGTACTTTACAGCATCTAGTAGCGTTTCTTCTGTTACAAACAATTTCCAACACTGAATGGCAGTGCTGGCATTCTGTCCAATAGGTTTCACCTCTGCCAAGAATCTTCACTATATTTTCAGATGTAGTTCTATCATTGGATAGTTCCATTTGGTTGTGCGACCATTTTGTACCATTGCTAGTAGTCAAATATGCACTCACATTACTGTTTTCTTTGTCATCTGAATCAAGGGGGTCTGCATTCCCTGTGTCTGTACAGGTCGATTCTGGCTCCATTTCACTGTCACAGGAACTTTGCCTCACACGGCCAACATCAAAGTCATCATCTTTATCATCTATGCATGAGTGATCTAATGATTCACTTTTTACCTCTCCAAAAAGGAAAATCTGGTTTTCCATGTGCCATTGTACTGAATTGGGCTACTTCTATCAAGAAAAATCAAAATGAATCCACATTCCATTATGGTAAAGTACATGTTCACATAACAGAAGAAGGATGTGGGTGTATTTTACCCCCCATGATGCTCAGATAACATGTGCAAAGCCTGTTAGCCATAGTATAAGTGCAGGTAAAAATCCTGGTTCAACACGTTTGCACATGTGCACGCACCTCAGCTGTTTGTCATCCAAGTGGGTAAACACAAAGATTGCTTCCTGTGTGCCCAAGGTGCCGCTACTATTATACTAAAGTAAAAATTTACAATAGAAAAGTATGGACTGGGAGCTGAGCAGCAGCCACAGCCCCTGGGTACTGTGCTTGTGACGTGTGCTGGCCACCAAGACATTCATGGACACGCAGCCAGCTGATCTTATTCTAGCCGGCCTGCTTCGCTTTGGCTTTTGGTTCTCGTGTCTGTAATTTTGTTGCTGTTAATTAATAAACTGTATTTTTAAGAGCACTTTTAGGTTTAGCAGGAGAGTTAGGCACAGAGGACAGAGTCTGCAACCCCGCCCCTGCCACCGCAGCATTAATATCACCTTATTGTGGCTCATTTGCCACAACTGCTGAAGCAGCACTGCTGCATTACTGTTAACTCAGGTCTGAGGCTTACAGCAAGGTTCCCTCGGGGCAGCGCATCCTCTGGGTTTTGACAAATGGACACTTGCGCCTCAGTTTACAATAGGGTTGCATCCCAATAAGCCCACAGTGAGTTGAAAAGATCACAAAGTAAAAAGATGCATTTAAGCCAGGTGTGGTGGTATGTGCCAAGGACTGCAAGTTCAAGCCCAGTCTGGGCAATTTAGTGACTTAGCAGGACCCTATCTCAAAATAAAAAATAGAAAAAGCAGAGGAAAGGCTCAGTGTAAAGGTCCCGAGTTCAATCCCCAAGATTGAAAAAAAAAAGCATTTAATACATCTCACGTACGGAACATCATTGCTTTATTCCATTTGCCTTAAATGAGTTCAGGAAACTGACAGTTTGTCTACAGTTGGGCAAAATCATCCAATGCAAAATCTATCCGATGATAAACTGTTGACTATATCACATAAGTTATTGAATACCTGTATCCAAAACCTGCTGGCGACATTGTCCGATGTAAGGCAACCATCCTAAGCGGGCACAGTCCGTAGTATGACCTATAGCACAGCACAGTATCACACAGGATATCTCACTGTCCCCAAATCCTGCATGTGAGCACTTAACGTTTGCTTCTGCCCACTACATGTCAGCAGCATCAGCGGAGAGAGTTGGTGGCAGGAGATCAGGTTTTATGAGGATGTACCAGGTTTACCCAGAAAATAGGGAATGTTCTCATGCTAATGGCTTTGTAGATTTTGTTAGGTAGAAGTTTTTATGAGAAGGAAGGGGGGCAGTGGGCTCATGAACAGAAGGGCCACCTGCTCATCTGGCCACTTGATACCATCTGCATCCAGGGGGTGTTTGCTCTTGAACTGAAAGACTCCTAGGATGACAGATGACTTTCACAAATGCCTTTTGCCCCCTCTGCCTGTGGTGCAGCCCCATTAGGTAATCTTTGGATTGAACACATTATGCAAGTTGAACATCAGTCTTCTTTTAATTAACGAGATCATTAAGTTTTTGGCTCACACTTTGAGGCTCTTTGAAGACCCCTAGGTAACCCCATGTTTGGAACAGGAGCATCTCAGCCATTGAAGGCTAAGGCAGGAAGATCCCAAGTTCAAGCCCAGCCTGGGTGATTTAGAGAGGTCTGTCTCAAAAAAGAGCTAGGGGTGTAGCCCTGGGCTCACAAAAGGAGTGTGTGGGGGGGGGGTGGTATCTTTTAGAAGCTACAGTGCTGGACAAAGGAAAAAAGAATGACTTTACTGGGGGCCACGTGGCAAAGTAAAGCTGATTTGGGCTCGGGTGGGATAGAGCAAAGCACTGAAATCAATCAATGTCTCAGTTACTTTTCTCTCATTGCTGGGAAAAAATACCTGGCACCCAGAATTAAGGAAGGAAAGGTTTATTTAGCTCAGTTCATGGAGGTTTCAGTCCATACTCAGCTGGCTCCAAGGCAGAGTGGCACAAGGCAGAGGGCAAGCGTTTATGGCTGCAGAACACAGCAAAAATGACAAGAGCAAAAGGGAGGAAGGACGGCAGGCAGCCTCTTCCCCTCCCTTACATTATATGCAAACTACCTGCCCCAGGGCAGGGCGGGTGTAGCACTCACACCTTAATCACTGATCTGGGATCATGGATTGGATCAGGGATCAATCACAAATCCTAGAAGCGCCCCACCCCATGACTTCATGAGGATTTGGGGGGACATGCAGACACAAACCACAAAAATCAATTTGCTCTGCCTCTCCGTCCTTCCCTCCCCGTTGCCCTGGCAACCACTGCCGCTCTCCTGCCTCCTGCTTTTGCCCTTCCCAGAGCTCCTGTGACTGGGGTCATGCTGCGGGGCTCTCTGTAGAACAGCTTTTGCGCAGAGTGAGAATGGCAGAGGCCAGGTCCACTGTGACTTCCTCTCACCAAGTGCTTGGTTTCCTGCAGTCAATCTACCCTCCCTCGATTCTCGCTTCTGGCATCCTCACACCCAGCACCAGCTCTGCCTACCCCTGGGCAGGCATGCTTTCTCTACTTCTGTCCCTCCTGTTCTTCCTTTCTTTCCTCCCGCCGGTCAGGATTGGCCAAGGAGGGGCCCAGATAGGAAGGATCTGGTGGGAGAAGCCAGTGGGCCCTGCTGAGAGGAACTGGTTTTTTCTGGAAGTGCTAAAGGGTTGGGGGTTCTCACAGCCCTGGTCCCAGGTCAGGCCTATACATTCCTAGGGCCCCCATCACAGGGACACAGCCCACACCAGACCTCACCCCACCACATCCCCAAACCATTCCTCCCTCTGTTCTTAGGAGGGCTAACAGCTCAGTACCCTGCTCGGTGCCATCCACATAGCCAGGATCCACGTCCTTGAGTGGCACCCTCACATAACTGTCCCAGTAGAAGGAAGAGGGGGTAACCTGGGCTCCCTGAGACTGCACAAAGGTTGTTTTCCATGGACTTCCATGGCTGAGTGTGGTAGTGTACATCTGCAATCTCAGCACTAGGGAGGCTGAGGCAGAAAGATTGCTTTTGAGTCAAGACCAGCCTGGACTGGAGAGTGAGACATTACCCCAACCCACACACACACACACACACACACACACACACACACATCAGAGATGGCAGTTGAACCAGGATTTTTCACTGATTTAAAATCTCCACCCTTTAAAAAAATTTTTTGAGGACTTTTGGGAAGATGGCAACCGGGTAGGCAGCAGAGAGAGAACCTCCCAGAGGATTACCACCCAGACAATGGAATATAGCAATATGAAGACAGAAAGGAGAGAGGTGTGTACCCTGAACCCAAGAAGGATCTGAAATGGGAACTGAAGCCCTAGGAAAGACCAAGCAAAACCTCTCCTGGAGGAAAGGATCGGAGGGCCGCCGTGGCACAGTCGGAG